>JANHAO010012500.1:0-16338 GCA_026873985.1 Saraca asoca | reverse complement strand
GTATTGCATTATATATCTTAACTAAATACATTTTCAACTTGCCTCATGAACTGTTAAGATTTCTGCATGATTGGAAAAAGTGTCTACTATAATTTGTTTCATAGAATGCCACAAAATGGTTGTGCCACCATATGTGAACAAATAACCTGTTTATGACTGGGCATTATAAGGATTAGACAGATATCCTGCATCTGCATAACTGATTAAATCCTGCTATGAAGGATGCCAACTCGTTGAGCAGAACGTAACGTCTAGACCAGCCTTCTTCAGGTTTGCTTTAGGTAGGGTTAGCGACAAGGTCAACTTGTCTAGCCAACAAATTGCATGATGTAAGCCCAGGTCGCAAGAATAACGACCTAGACATCAGTAGAAAGCCTAGTCACCAGCCTAGCATACATGTTCTCGATCGATAACTCAGCCTCTAGAACTAACACATCAGCACCTAATAGTCCGACAATGATTTGCCTAGCATTTATTATTAGACACCAAGCATTTATTGCCTTATATGGTGAAAATAATCATTTTGATTGTAGAATAAGTTACACTTGTAGCCCTCCCTTCTTCTATAAATAGGGGAAGAGACTTCTATATAATGAGTAGTGAAAAATACTGTAAGTTGACACTTTGCCAGAGTAGCCACTGAGCTTTGCATTTTTGTTGAGTTAAATGGAGAACCACCACTTAAAAGCTAATATAAATCTCTGTGGACGTAAGGGCCGATTGGCTTTAGCCAAACTATGTAAAAGCTTTTGGTATTTGCTGTTCTTCCTCCCTTTTTCCTCTTCTTCTTCCTTTGTTAGTTTACTTCTTTAACTTATAGCTTAGGGTGATTTTGAACTCATACCTATTGACCAGATTTCATTGTCAACATTTTGGTGCTACAAGGAGGGCCCTCACTGTATTCTTTTCATTCTTGATAAACCATTTTGGCCGAAATGGTGAGAGGCAAAACCACTAAAAGCACAGAAGCATCTGCTGGCCAGCTTGAAGGTTAGACACAACCTCAACGGGACTCTGCCCTCCCCACAACAGGTGTTGTTGTGAGCATGGCACCTCCCACTCCCTATCAACCTACCATTCTCAAACCTAATGAAGCCCAGACTTGGTACTAGTGCTAGGAAGCCCTTGAGAACACTGTGAAGGAGCTAGCAGATATAGTTAGATCGTTGGCCTAGGCACAGACACAGGGCATGCAGAGACAAGTTGGAGCCATAGCACTAGAGAGGAGACCTCAGCAACTAGGGTCCCAGCATGAAGAGCTCGTTGGGGGGAGAGCGCCAATGTGCTGGCTCCATTCATTCATCAAATTTGTAGTTAAGGTTAAAAGTCCATAGGGTCCGTGAGAACGAGAAGGATGACTAGCGAAGCGAGGGTCAAGAAGAGAGCTCCAGTGAAACGGACCATGAATGTAGAATGGATCAGTGCTTGCATAGCCATAAAAACAGCCAAAGGCATAAAACTTTAAATCACTATTCTTGCAACCATCAAGATGAAAGGAGTCGGTGAACTATTAGCCATCGGTCTAAGGCCCAAGACTTCGTCATTGAAGAGCTACTTCAAATGGTAAAGTAGCTAGAAAAGAGACCTACAACCTAAAGCAGCCAAGATTCCTACAAGGAAAGAGCACCATTCACTAAGGAGATCAAAATAGAGCCCCTTCCTCATAGGTTTAAGGTCCTTAACATCCCATCGTATAATGGGGACAGTGACTCGTTTAGCCATTTGGACGCGTTCAACATCCAAATGGATCTTCAGACCTCCAGCCCATTAGTAAAGTGCCGAGTATTTCCTGCCACTCTCGAGGAGACACCAAGAACCTGGTTTAGGATTCTTCCAACTCGCTGCATCCACAGTTGGAAAGAATGCTAGATAAAATTCCTCAACCAATACAAAGTACTAAAGAGGCAGCTTGCCCTGTTTTTCCACCTAGTGACAATCTTCAAATAGAAGGATGAATCACTTAAAGACTAAATCACTTGATTCCAACATGAGGTTGGCAACGTGGAGAACTCATCGGATGAAAGTGTCCTCATGGCCATCTCAACTAGACTCCGTAAGGATGGGAAGCTGTACGAGGATATCTATAAGTCCCCGGTTAAGAATTTAGGTGAGTTTTATGAATGTGTAGCCAAAGAAATTTGATGGGAAGAACCCTTTGGCCTGAAGAAACCTAACTAAAAAGAGGAGGCGAATGGCTCCAGTAGGGGTAGGAAGAAGGTTGGAGGTAAGAGTAGTGGAAAGGGTCGGGAGAGTGGCTCTATGAATTAGGTCGCATAGAAGGCTAGATAGTCATTATGATAGTTATACTATCCTTTCAAATACTTCAGATAGGATCTTCACAATCGAAAGAAGTAATGAGGACTTTGGAAGGCCCAGACCCATAAAAGATCCCATCGAACAAAGAGACCAGAGTAAATTTTGCACCTACCATAGTGAGGTCAGGCATAACACCTCTGACTGTTGGGCATTGAAGGATGTCATTGAGGGCTTCATTAAGAGAGGTCACTTGAGGGATTACATGGTGAGACCCTCGGCACAGCGCCCCTGACATCCTCAATAATCGAGATAACATTTGTAACAACAAACCCCAGAGCATGATGAAACGCCTTAAGTAAGGACTATTTTCACCATTCACGATGGACCTCACATTGCTGGCACCTCGAATAGGTCACTTGATCATTATATACGAGTAGTAGGCCGCGTTCTACTCCTGAGTCATGTGGAACGTAAGAGGCTCACCAAAAAGGCTAGATTAACCTCGAAAAGTATTACGTTCACTGGAGAAGACACGCAAGGAGTTCATACCCTTCACAATGATGTGATAGTCATTCGTGCCAAGATTAATAACGCTGATGTAAGGAGAATAATGACTAACACTAGCCACTCCATCAATGTGATGTATAAAGGATGCTTCAACTAGTTGGGCATGAGTTCGAGCCAGTTGAACCCCTCCCTTGAACCCTTCTATAGTTTCATAGGGGATAGAATAGTACCGATAAGTCGATTAGACTATCGCTTACCTTAGGAGATCTAGACTACCAAGTGACACTCATGGTAGATTTTTTGGTTATAGACTACCCCTCAGCCTATAATGTGGTATTAGGCTAACCCGCTATGATCGATTTGGACATAGTCGCATTCACCAAGACACTTACTATTAAATTCCCAACCCCAAATGGGGTTGGATGCGTATGGGTAGAGCAGTAAATCACTACGCACTACTATGAGAATGTAGTCAAACTCAGGACATAAGTTAAGAAAGTACATGTAGTATCTAGAGGAGAACCTTGGGTAGCGAGTGCTAAAAGGGTCAGCTATGATCTAGACCCCCGTGAGGTGGACGTTGAATGAGCTACTAGCCCACTCAAAGAGCTCGAAGAAGTAAGGGTCAGTGAAAAGGATGAAGAAAGATAACTTAAAGTGGGGAAGTGCTGGCCACCTAATGTAAAAGTGTAGCTAATCAGATTTCTCAGGGCCAATCTAGATGTCTTTGCCTGGAACCATGAAGATATGGTGGGCATTGATCCCGGGGTTATGTCACACAGACTCAACATTAACCTCCAATACAAACCAGTTTACTGGAAGAGAAGGCTAATGATAGCCAAGTGCTATACCGCATTGAAAGAAGAGGTGGACAAGCTATTGGCGAATAAATTTATATGAGAAGCCCGCTACCCTACTTGGGTTACCAATCTTGTCCTCATGAAAAAGAAAAATGGGAAATGGAGGATGTGTATAGACTTCACTAACCTAAACAAGGCCTACTCGAAAGATAGCTTTCCTTTATTGAGGATTGACCAACTTGTGGATGCGACAATGGGTCATGAACTCCTTAGTTTCATGGAGGCTTATTCAGGGTATAATCAAATCTCAATGGCCATGAAAGATGAAGAGTATACCTTATTCATTACCGATCGTAGGCTATATTGCTACAAAGTAATACCCTTCGGGCTTAAAAACACCAGAGCAACTGACCAGTGATTGGTGAACATGATGTTCTACAATCAAATATGCAAGATGATGAAGGTATATGTGGATAACATGTTGGTAAAGTCCACACAGCTAGCCCACCATGTCCGTCATCTAGATGAAATGTTCCAGATTTTGAGGAAATATAAGATGAAACTAAACCTGGTTAAGTATGCGTTTGGGGTCGCCTCGGGGAAGTTCCTCTATTTTATAGTGAACAGCAGGGGGATCGAAGCCAATCCAGAAAAGATTAAGGCTCTCCTTGACATACGGTTATCCGCTAGAGCCAAAGATGTGCAAAGCTTAAACAGCCAAGTCGTAGTGCTCAGCAAATTGATTTTGAAGGCAATAGATAAATACATCCCATTCTTTGACATCCTAAAGAAAGCAAAGAAGTTTGAAAGGACGCTTGAATGTGAATTCGCACTTTCTAAGAGCTTAAGCAGTATCTTGGACGAGCTTTGCTCTTGTCCAAATCGAAAGATGGCGAAATGTTAATCGTGTATTGGGAGTGTCCTAATACGCTCTTAGCATGGCCTTAATGTGGGAAAAAGGGAGGAGCTTAATTCCCTATCTACAATGTAAGCAACTGACTACTAGACACCGAGACAAGGTACATGCCAATGGAAAAGCTCGCCTACTGCCTGGTCATCATGTCAAGAAAGCTGTGACCTTATTTCCAAGCACACAGTATAAAGGTTCTCACCCAGTTTCTTCTTAGACAAGTCATGCAAAAGATGGACACCTTAGGTCAGTTGCTCAAATGGGCTATTAAGCTTGCCTAGTTCGACATTGAATACAAACCCAGGCCTGTAATTAAAGGACAAGCTCTAGCTGACTTCATTATGGAATTCATGTTACCTATGCAAGAAGAAGTAGAAACTTTAGAAGCCTTGTGGTGGGAACTATATGTGGATAGGTCATCGAACGATTGAAAGGCCAGAGCAGGGGTACTCCTCATTAGTCCAGAAGGACATAAGATTGTTTGCACTTTGAGGTTTGATTTTCAAGCTACTAACAATAAAGTCGAGTATGAGGCATTGTTAGCTGGACTATAATTGGCCAAGGAAGTGCGAGCTGAGAGGTTAAAGATTTTTAGTGATTCACAGCTCATTGTCTACCATGTGAAGGGTGAATATCAAACCCAGGAGGGTCAAAAATGACAAAGTATCTCTGGAAAGTCCAAGAAACATCAAATGCCTTCCAACAATATGAAGTCAACCAGGTCTTGTGAGCTTGAAATGTGCATGTAGACACCTTGGCTCGCTTGGCTACAATAGAGGATGTTAACTTCTTGGGAGCGCTCATAGTCAAGTCTTTTTCGTCCCTGAGCATTGAGCAGAACAACATCATGATGGCAACTGCCAGATCACTAGGATCTTGGATGAATCCAATCTTGGGTTATGTACAAGGAGGCAGATTATAAGAAGATAAACTTGAAGCATAACAATTGTGAGCCCAGGTAGCCAAATACTGCATCTGTGATGATGTGCTATACAAGAGAGGGTTCATAACTCTACTCTTGAGGTGCATTGATGGCAGTGACTGTGATACCGTCCTAGAAGAAATCCATGTAGGATGTTATAGAAACCACGCCAAGGGGCTATCTTTGGCCCAAAAGCTCTCCGACAAAGATTCTACTAGCCTATAATGAAACAAGATGCTATCAATCTCGTCAGAAGGTGTGATAAATGTCAAAGGTTCATAAAAGTCTCACGAGCTCCACCATCCTACTTAAGATAAATGGTCAGCCTATTGCCCTTCGTGGTCTGGGGTATAGATTTAATTGGACTACTCCTGATAGCTTGTGGTAATTACACATATACGGTAGTGGCTGTGAATTATTTCACTAAGTGGGTAGAGGCAAAAGAGCTCGCTAACATTTTATATGTGAAGATTGAAAGATTCATATGAAACAACATCATTTGTAGATTTAGAGTCCTTTAACAAATTGTGACTAATAACGGGACCTAATTTAGTAGCAAGCAGTTTGTCCAGTTCTGCAATGACTTGGGAATAACAAAAAGCTTCTCAACAGTGGATCATCTGCAGGCCAACGGGCAGGTTGAAGTCATCAACAAGATAATTAAATGAATTTTGAAGACAAAATTAGAAGCCAAGAAGGGGGCATAGGTGGAAGAGCTGCCAAAAGTGTTGTAGGCTTATAGAACCACAATGTACAATGCCACAGGAGAAAACCCCTTCTCAATTGTATACAGGTGCGAAGTGATGATCACAGCAAAGCTCGAGGTAACTTCCTAGTGAAGAATTACCTTTAACCCTAAAGATAATGATTGGCTGCTTGCCGCGAGTCTGGACCTCGTAGAAGAAATGAGGGAGAAAGCCCACTTCAGAATTGTGAACTACCAATAACGCATCGTAAGGTATTACAACCGAAGGATGCAAGCTCAGAGCTTTAAGCTTGGTGATCTTGTTCTGCGTCTTATCTTGCCAGGAGCACGAAAAGCTAGCGAGGGGACCCTAAGGCCAAATTGGGAAGGCCCATACATTATTAAAAAGGTTATTGGTGGTGAGGCTTATCACTTAGTGAAAATAAAGGGACAGAATTCGCTCGAGCCTGAAACACTGAACATCTCTACCGATATTATCAATAAAACCCCCCATTATTTGTAAAAATTAATAAGTGCAAGCATTCATGTAATTCTTTGCATTCTTGTATGAAATAAACAATTTTCAATGAAGTCCTATGTGAAAAATTATGCATTGGGTGGATCAATAGACTCCCATTTTTGCACCAAAATTTATCATCTCGCACATTCAAGCACAAAAAATGGAAGAAAAGCCAGCAAAATTCATTCAATTCTTAACAACACAAGTTCTCACAAAGTTTAGAGGCTACATTACAAGAGCCAAAATAAAACAATAATACAGGGCTCAAGCTTAAAAGGCCAGAATATCAGAAACGAGACCCTTTTGAGGGTGGGGATCAGAAGGAGGAATGTTGGAAACATCCTTCGGTGGAACACCAGTAGCTCCAACGACTTGGGAATCACCTTCCCCTTGAGCAATGCCTCCAACAGGAGAAGCCTCAACAACAGAATCCATTTCATTCCTAGAAGAATCAGTCTAAGTAGCTCTCTTTTTATAATGTTTGAAGGCTTCAACCACTCACGGACCGAAGAAGGAGAAATCTAGCTCTGGATGTTAATCCCATAGAGTATAGAAAAAGGCTAAATAAGACTTCATTTCTGCTTGCTTTATTAATGAAGCAAACTCTGCCTTAACCTTGGAAGCCCTCTTCTTCGTGAGAACAACCTCCCGCTTGGCTACCTCTAGCTCCTTTGCGATAACTTCGGCTCGTTGCTCTGCCACCTTGACCTACTGGTCAGTATCCCTAGCCCCCTTTTCTGCTAAACTAGTGCGTTGTTCTATAACTTTAGCCCTCTGTCTTGCCCAGTGAGCACATTCAAGGGTTTCATCCAGATTAATCTTTGCTTTGGCCAGGTCATTGGTGGTCAAGCCAAGATTCACTACAGTAGCCTCATGATCTGCTTCTGTATGAGATAAGGCAGCCTCAGCATTCTTAACTTTCTCCTTCAAGTTTAACACCTCAGCAGTAGCGACAGTCAGTTTGCTCTTGAGGTCCTCCTTCTCCTTGTTATGAGTTTGGAATGCCTTATCTATCTTCATTGTTGTAAGCAAAACCTAAAAAGTCAAAGCCAAGTCAGATTGTGGAATAGGCAGAAGATCCGAAGTGAAAAGACTTCACTTACAACCAGGTGGTGATGAGCTGTATAGCCAAGCAATCTCCCAAGAATGAATTCCTTAGCCTCTGATGCTTCGATCCTAGTGTGGGATCCTAGAATCGTGTAGATATTATCAATGAGGATCTTAATATATTCCCTTATCTTGGAGTCCAGCTCAACTGGCAGCTTCGTGACCCTGGTCTGTGATGTAGCCTATTTCTTAGGAGTGCCCTTTTTCTTCCTTTTCTCTACCCTCTATCTTTTAGCAGAAGGCTTAAGAAGAGTGGCACCCTCAGTCTCGACTGCCACCTTGAGTTGAGAAGCAGGACTTGGCTCTTGAGAAGGTTTGATCCCCAGAGCCAAAGGTTAGCCTTTAGCAGTGAGGGCTATGACCACAATAGGGCTCAGAGAAATCTCCTCGTCATCAAATAGTGATGACCTTAGAATGAAATCCAACATCCTGTTGTAATCCGTGAAGTTGGCTAGACAAATCGGTATAATAAGATGAATGCCTATCTCTCTTGTAACTTCAATATTCTTGGCTGGAGCAAGCTTGTTGAACCAAAAGAGGTCATCATCGAAATGAAAGTCATTCTTGAGATCCTTGGAGGCAGTGAACCGATCCAAGATTCCTAGCTCCTCAGCTCATAAAATTGGTTTATGGCCAGTCCCCTTTGCAAAATAAAACAAGAGTCTGAACTAAATATGAATACTGTTGAAATTGTAACTCTAAACTCGCTCACCAGGAGTAATAACAAATCTAAAATTCTTGAGGTCGTGTAGGGAGGGACACAAGATGTAGAACCAACGAATCTTATACTATCCAACATTAGACCTCCCTTTTGCATCCCCTTGTGACAAAATTTTCTTTTGCACTATTAGCTTAGCTATGAGGTAATAGAGCCTGTGCAATATGCTCACGCACCTAAAGATAAATAAGTAGCACAAAACCTCAGCTAATGGTGATAGAAAATGATTGCCCAAATAAATCAACGCTAGTGAAATGAGCTAGGTGAAAGAGTTTAAGGTAAGCTGGGCCAGACTGAGCTTCACTTTATTCAAAAAATCAATAATGAAAAGGTGTATTGGAACCTAAAACCCGCAATAAGGTGCAGGAAGCTAATAGCAATAAACCCCGTGGGCAGATAGGCCACATAATCATCCAGAGACAACGTTATGAGATGACACCTTTGGGGATTCAGTATGACCGAACCATTTTCTGAAGATCATGAAAACAGATAGATGAAACATGCATACTAAAAACGATGGCCCCTTAGACCCCAATAGGATCAGAACGAGCGGTGAAATCCCTAACAACCTCCCCACTCCTTAAGGTCACTTCACCGAGATGTCGCTTTGACCTTACATCCCTAGCTGAGGAGCCAGGTTCATCATCTTCGTTCCCACTGTGAGGATGGTGGCATCCATGACCTGCACTTATCTACACAAAAGGAAAAGACTGGTTAGGTTGCTAGAACCAGACCCCACCAAATATTAAGACAGATAGCTCCTTACACAATAGGTCACAAACACCCCAAACCACTTACTTACAACCTGGACTCCTACAGACTAACAACATTCGACATTTAAACCATGAAACCTGTATGGTAAATGCCAGACTCAGAATGGTAAGTAGAAAACCTAGAGTCCACTAATGGAATTGGTCAAGCGTACCAAACTAGGCAAAAAGGATAACATGCAAACAATCAACCTCAACCAACATTTTTTTCTTTTTATTCCACAAACAATGACAGATAAGCTTTATAAGTTACAGAATGAAAAAACCTAGAAATAGCAAAGTAAAGGGAGACTTACCGCGGCTAATTGAAATAGGAGATTTGGAATCACATGCGAGGATGCTTTTCCGATGAATAAGGCTTGAACTGCAGCCAAGGAACCAAAATGATGCCAAGGATGGCAAAAGGTGGAATTTGATTGTAGCAGGTAACGAAAAAGTGCTCCAAAGAAATTCTAGAGTTTTAGGTTTCAAATGGCAAACGAGGGGGAAAAAGAGAGTTCTTCTGCTTATAAAACCCGTGGCATCGCTGTCAGATCTGAGGGCCCTTTAGCTACCTATGATCCAATGGTTCCTCAAGTGCCAACAAATGTCTAACAACAATAGCATGCACACACACCTAAGGAAGGAGTAATCATTACAGCCTAGTCATAAGAAGCCAAAAAGTCACCTACGAGAGCAAGTGGAAGTGTGCCTAATGACTTATGAAGCTATAAATTGTAAGCAGCAAATCATGATCCCCCACCCAGAGATCTCACATCTAAGAAGTGCTAACCATGAACCAAACTCTTGCGCGAGCCATGTCCAAGAAGTGCTTTAAGCACCAAACTCTTATGTAGGCCATGCAACAAAGGCATCCTCACTTGATGATCGAGGTACACCCAGTTAGGTTCGAGGGACACCCCAGAGATTTTGTGTCTAGGAAGTGCTATCCACGTGCCAAACTATTGCACGAGCCGTATCCAAGAAGTGCCTCAAGTACTAAACTCTTATAGGGCCATGCCATAAAGGCATCTTCACTTGACAATCGAGGTATGTCTGGTCAGGTTTGAGGGACACTCTAGAGATCTCACATCCAAGAAGTGCTATCCACACACCAAACTCTTGTGTGAGCCATGTCCAAGAAGTGCCTCGAGTACCAAACTCTTGCGTGGGTTATGCCACAAAGGCATCCTTACTTGACAATCAAGATATGCTCGATCAGGATTGAAGGAGACCCCAGAGATCTCGCGTCCAAGAAGTGTTATCCATGCACCAAACTCTTGTGCAAGCCACGTCCAAGAAGTGCCTTCAGCACCAAACTTTTGCATGGGCCATGTCATAAAGGCATCCTCACCTAATGATTGAGGTATGCCTGGTCAGGTTCGAAGGATACCTCAGAGATCTTGCATCCAAGAAGTGCTATCCACACATCAAACTCTTGCCCAAGCCACGTTCAAGAAGTGCCTCGAGCATTAAACTCTTGCGTGGCCCATGCCACAAAGGCATCCTCACCTGATGATCGAGGTATGCCTGATTAGGTTCGAAGGACACTCTAGAGATCTCGCGTCCAAGAAGTGCTATATACGCACCAAACTCTTGTGCAAGCCACGTCCAAGAAGTGCCTCGGGCACTAAACTCTTGCACGGGTAATGATAGATCCATGTTTGAGGAGAGTTGCTGGCACCGAATTCTTGCGTAGGTCGAGATATTCCTATGCAGCCAAACGTGACCTTACACCTAAGAAATGCTTAAGCACCAAATCAGTATGCAAGCTAAGTCAAGCTTATATGACTCATGTGTATACTACATCTCGCATCGGTGAAAGTACTCAGGCATTCCGATGCTCAAACTCGTGATCAACAAAAGGCATACAGATGCCAGTTTCGTTACTAGTCAAAATAAAAGGATACGACTGATTGGTCATGTGATATAGCACATGTCCTTTTTACTGTAATTTATTAACTAGAGTCCCTTCATTTTAGCTGAACTAACGTTTTCAAAGCTGATTGGCTTGACAAACGTCTATGTCATTTCATGATTACTAAATTACAATTTGTAAGAACTAATGATGTTAGCTACGATCTTTCAGGTCGCTACTGCGACGTCCCTAGAATGATAAAAGGCAAAATTTCGTTACAAAACCTTTGTCAGCGAGGTAAAATTACATAAAGAGTCTGGAGTAAATTGTGAAATAAGCCTATGGCTAACCAGGGAGGTGAACGCCAGCAAACTTGCAGCCATGATATATAAAAGGGATTGCTCCAGTTCCACCTTCCCCCAGTCTGAAGTAAGAAGAAACGGTATTAGGTGCGTGCATAGAGACTGCACAAACTTTCTTTGTCTCTCCTAGGCAAGAAAACACCCTTCAACTTTGTCAAGCTATCCAGAGTTCCAGATACATCCAGCATTAATGGGCAAATCGGATGATTCCAACTCCTCTGCCTATACCTCATCCATAGCTAGAAACTCCTCCAACGATCTCGTAACTCTTGGCCATCGTCAGAAGTCGAGTAATTGGCTCGGCAGAAGACAAAAAAAAATTGAATTTATTAACTCCCAGCCCGTAAAGTGAACTGAGAGTTAGGGGCTTGATATTATAGGCATTATCCAATCCATCCAAAATGGACTAAACAAAGCCCAGAGAGAAGCAAAGCCCAGTTAATTAAGAGGCCCAGATCACCTAGCGGTGAAGGTAGCTTAGTGGGACTCCAATTCGCTACCCACGAACCAAGGACGCGAAGCAAGTCCAACGCATGACACCAACTTGCTAAGAAGGGCACCGGCTCGTTGAGCAGAATGCAATGTCCAAACCAGCCTTCCTCAGGTCCACTTTAGGTAGGGTTAGCAATAAGGTCAACTTGTCTAGCCAACAGATTACATGATGTAAGCTTAAGTTGCAAAGATAGTGAGCTGGACATCAGTACAGAAGCCTAGTCACCAGTCTAACGTACATGCTCTTAATTGACAACTTAGTCTCCAAAATTGACACATCAGCTCCTAATGGTCTGACAATGATTTGTCCAATATTTATTATTAGAGACCAAGCATTTATTGCCTTATGCAATGAAAATAATCATTTTGATTGTAGAATAAATTACACTTGTAGCCCTTCCCTCTTCTATAAATAAGGGAAGAGACTTCTATATAGTGAGTAGTGAAAAATACTGTAAGCAGACACTTTGCCAGAATAGCCACTGAACTTTGCATTTTCGTTGAGTTGAATGGAGAACTACGACTCAAAAGCTAATATAAATTTCCGTGGATGTAGGGGACGATTGGCTTTAGCCAAACTATGTAAAAACTTCTGGTGTTTGCTATTCTTCCTCCCTTTTTCCTTTTCTTCTTCCTCTGCTAGTTTACTTCTTCAACTTGCAGCTTAGGGTGATTCTGAACTGATACTTGTTGACCAGATTTCACCGTTAACAATCATCAACTTAAATAACAATTATAATAAACTTATATCCAGATCCCTTTATAAAAATGCATGGACAAATAAGATCATTTTTATAACCTTCCTTCAACAAATATTCACTAAGAAGGTTATACCACATGTGCCCAAATTGCTTTAATCAGTATAGATATTTATTTAGTTTGATCAAGTAAAGTTCTTGAGAACCTAAATTATATGCTTTAAGCAACTTAAACCATTCAGGGTATTTCATACAAATGTCATTATTAAGAAATCCATACCAATATGCTATCGGATATAGTAATAATTACACTATTACAAAATCTAGAAATAACGTCATTAAATAGACGTCAAATGAAAGGTAAATCGATGCATATATAGGCACGATAATGTTCTTATAAATATCAAACAACTTGCGACATCGATTGTTATTAATAAACCGACATCTATACTAAATATCACGATTTATGTCAATTTAATTTAAGGAACCTATATATTTTTGGAGTTATTTAATTTGTATCATTTTGATTTAAATAATTTTTCAAAGTTATGGCTTATTAATTGCCAAAAAAATTATTAATTTATTAATTAAATTCTTATTTGATAATACTTTAAAGAACTTTATTATATTTATGACTTATTTAGTTATACTCAAATATTTTGTTTTATTAATTTATCAATTGAATTCTTAATTAAATTATTTATGTACAACTAATTTATTGATATAATAATATTATAATTAATTTTTCATTTTACCAAGACTATGGGATTATAAAATTCTCTAATGATCATTAATTTCTCTTATTTTACTTTTGTGAAACTGTAATATTATATTATCTAAAAAATAAAATGGAAAAAATTAATACAAAAAAATCAATACATGTATATAACATTGAAGTGACAGTGGTGTTTTTGAAAATATGTTAATATGATGGTTGTCATAAAAAGATAGACGTATCAACAAAATGGAAAAAAAAATAATTCCAAAAAATATGAAGTAAAGATGGTGTTTTTATAAATATTTTGAAAATCAATACATTGATTTTCATAAAAAAAATTCACATATAAACTTTATGGCATTTGTTATTTATGAGGAACCGACGTAGATGCATGAAAATAGACGTCGATTTTTATATAATAACCGACGTCTAAAGTCTAGATATCTTCACATAATATGTCAATTCGACCCCTTGAATCTCATTTTGTTTTCCCCCCTTTAAAACATTACTCAAAATTATTCTCAAACCCTTGCTACATTTGTTTTTGCTATCTTCACTATCTTTGATTTTCACATTTCTAATCCATTGTTGATCAAGGTAGGAAACTTCGTTCTTCTTACATTATTTTCTTTTCTTTGTTGCTAAGTTATATCAAAGTTTTTTTATATATATTTAATCAATTTTATACTTTGTTGTGATTTATAGTTTAGATTTTGGCTTTTTTTTTCTCTTTTTTGTTCCTTAGTTTGTTTATTGGGAATAACTTTGGTTAGGATTTAGTTTTTGACTATGGTTCTTAGCTAGTATGAGATAGTAATTGATTGTTGTGCCTTGTTTTCTTAATTAGCCTTGTAATATATACTTATTATTTATGTGTGATAAAATTATACACATTTCTATAGATTTGCTGCCTAAAAATCAGATGATTGTGATTAAGTTAAATTTCAAAAAAGACGGTTTCAAGTTCTTTGTAAGTAAGTACATATTATCAATATTGAGGTTGTATCTAAGCACATACATTTATACTACCGAACGTTGTAAATATTTAGAGTATGGAAAATTTAAACACATATTATTGATATTAAGAAGCCAAAACCTCAATTTAACTCAAATAAACCTAGAGTGATACTTATTTACCCTAAGATAATTATGGTTTACTAAGATACTCTTTAATCTTTATTTTGATATGATGGTAATATACTCCTTGAATTATTATTTTGTGAGGTTAACTTTTTTTCTTTTTTCCTTTTAAACAGGCATATGGATCCTTAGCATAGTGGTCATAATGACAAGAGTATGAGAGATGCTATACTCATGAAGGAGATGATCCTGATATATAGTAAAGGATAAAAGATGAAGAGACAGACAAGTGGGACTGGTTCATCAAAATATAAGAGTTACATTAGAATGTTAGCATGCACTAAAGTGTCAATCAATACTAAGTAATAGAAATAAGTACCAAATGACATCAAGGAGAACATTTGATAAGATGTCTTGATATAGATTACTTATCTTCAATTTGTGTTTAAGATATATATATAACTATCTTCTTAAATGATATTATATTAGTATAATCTATATGTGTGTTGTCTTGTGGATCACCTTTGGTGATGATGCAGATAAGAGAAAAGAAGTCATATAGCTTATAGGGGGACGATGGAAAAACTTCAAGACTCAGTTGACAATGGATTACATCACTGTCAAGAGGAAGAGTGATAAAAATCCCTTTAAGAAATATAACTTACTCAATCTAAAATGTAGGATGATTTTGTGGAGCAACACTAGTCTAAAGATTTTTAGGTAAATTTGATCATCTTACCTTATATTTTTTTTAAATGTTATGAGTAACTTGACTATCTTATCAACTTTTTTTTTTTCAACAGGGTATGATTGCAGCCAATTGGGAAAGATAAGTAAAAAGCAAGTATAAGCATAGGCTATCTTATGGAGGATATGTGAAACTAAAGCAAGTTTTAGTGAAAGAAAAGCTTACAGAATAACAAGCTTCTTAGTTCGATTCACTAGTTACTTCCATTTTAGTTTAGATGCTTGTACTTGATTATATGTTTATTATATGGAGGCAACTATTTAATTTTTAGTTTAGACATTTATACTTGATTATGTGCTTATTGTATATGTAGGCAACGATTTAATTGTAACATGTTAATTTTGTATATAGTTGTAGTACTTTGAAAGAAATCAAAACCCTTACACTTAAGAAGAAATTGACAATAATTCAAGATCAATAGCTTGGATTTCTCCAAATTAATTCAATAAAATAATGTTTAGACTTGTTTTGATTTTAATTAGTTTTCTAATGTCTTTAATTTTTTATTGATCTAATAAAATGCTTGAAATTGTTTAAATTGAGATTATGTTGGGTGATTGAAGATTTTGATTCGATGGTTACTTTTAGTAAAAATGTATACAGTAATAGGTTTTTATAAAAATATAGTCGGCAATAGTTTTTTTAGGAAAAACAAAAGATGTCAATTTTTAATGGTTTAGCTGATATTGTAACCTTTTCAAAAAAATTATTTCACATTAGTTTTTTATTAAACAAAAATGTGTAAAAAAATTTCCAAATAAAAAGGCATTGGTTATAGATTAAAAATTGATATCATTTCTTATTTTACACATCGATTAAAAGTTTAACATGGATTGTTCTAACCACAGCATCGCTCAGATAGACATCAATCTTTAAATTAACATGGCATGTATGACATAATTAATGTATAAGTGTGATTCTAGTGTAGTGTAACATTGGCTCCTTGTATTATCAAATAAGGAAAATATTTCTAATCCTGAAGTATGGTGTGCATTGTTGTATTGTCTATAAAGCATGTATTTTCTCCATTGATCAAAGATCCAATCAGAGAAGTACTTGTATTCTTCATTGAAATATGATACATCACATGGAAAGTTTTCAAATTAAAATAAGAAAATGCCATATATGTAACTAAAAATATAACAAGACACTTGAAAATATAAAGACTTTATAGTGGAATATCATATTGAAATGATACTAAAACATAC
>JANHAO010012499.1:0-16340 GCA_026873985.1 Saraca asoca | reverse complement strand
TTATATTAAAAATATTAAATTAATATAAAATAATATTATATATTAAATTAATATATAAATTTAATTTATAAATTATTATATAAAACAAAATTGAATAGAATAGAAAATTCCATCCAATTTTGGATGGAATTAACATTCCATCAAATGATGGAATTTTACGTTCCATGGAATATAACATTTCATCATTCTATCAAACCAAATCATACAATCGTTCATTCCCTTTCCATTAAATCATACGGGAAGAGAGGAAGAAAGAGGGACATGTGGTGCTCTTAAAACGCCCGAATACCCGTGTATCCTGTAATATGGAAGGACCCGGATTTGTTGCAGTTGTTAGAACAACTGCACTGGGTGTAGTTCAATCTGGACAATTTGATCTGCGATCCAACGATCCAAATCGCAGTTTGCAAAAAGTTTTTTTTTTCATTTTTAAAAATAAAATAATCTAACTACAAATTACGATCTGAACCATCAGATCACAGATTAAATGAATCAGATTAAACTGCATCCGATGCAATTGATCTCCAACTGCACTATATCTGCGTTCAACATGGAATTGTGAACCATTCATTCATTCGGCAAGGCGGCCCGAATTCGTGAAGGGAAAGATGCCAACTTGTTTTCGGGAAGAATAAATATTTTAAATCTAAAATTTTACACCATTAAAAAATAAAAAGATATTATGTTATAGAGGGTTGAAAAAAATTAATTAAAATTTTTATCAATAATAAAAATATTTTAATATTTTTTAATGACTAAATAATATATAAATAAATAATAATATACAAGTAATTTATATCAATAATAAATCATAATTGAATCTATTTCATTAATTCTTTTAATATTTAATGTATATGTATAATATTCTAAATTTTATTTCAATCATTAAATATGAAAACTTTGAAAATAATAATATAAGTGTTGCTCCATCATTAAAATTTAAAATTTAATAAATCGTCCCTTTGAAATTTAGGTAAAATTAAAAACATAAATCAATTATTGATTTTAACCTTAGGTCATTGTCTAAGTTTACATGTTATATTAAAACTTTTATTTCTTCTACAATAAATTTTATGTGTTTTATTGAAAATTTTATTTCTTCTCCAATGAAATGAGAAGTGAATCATCCAATAAATTTCTTATTTATTTATCAAAATATGGAGGATAATTAGGACCAACATTTACATAATTTTTTTTCATCGAAATCTTCACTTTTTTATTAAATAAAAAATAATAAAATTAATGTATTTTGAATCAATCAACAAATGAACTAAAATTAAAGAAGTTCTTTTATAAAATTTGAATCAAAATTCATATTATAAATATATTTTAATAAAGAAATGAGACATTCAATGTGTAGTTCTGGATTTATGAGAAGAGATCTAAGATTTTTTACACAGCAAATATAACCATATATAACATATATGGTTGTTTATGGTTAAAATTAACAGGCATTTAATGGTTTCACTTTTGTTCAAATTTTAGGAGGTAATTTGTATTTTTTTAAAAGCTTAATAGTGTTATGCACTGCTCAATAAAACTTTAGGATGAAGAGTATTTTTTTCCTTTTTTTTTTTTTCTCTTTTGCAAAAACAAAATAAAAGAAACTAAAATGCCATTGATATTAAGATATGCTTGTGAATATTATTTATGCCTTTTGTCCTTCCAAAATAATAGAATTCTCTCATGCATTTGACAAAGTTATCCCATGTTTCATTGGTATATTATTTATTATTATTTTTATCATTTCGTTTAAAAATTTTGATAAACCTAAAGTAATTACCAAATTTACTTTTAGTTTTCTTAGACAACTTAATAAATATTTTCTACAATAAACAATTTGTTAATGCAGAAACATCTTTCCCTCGTCATTTTTGGACAGGGACTAAAAGAATCTTCTCATATGTCTCAATGAGAAATTCTTCACTACATTTAATATATTACATAAGATTAATAATTATTTGATTTTTATATTTAAAAATAAATGAACTTTTTAAAATTTTCTATAACAATTCAAAATAAGCTCACTTTATAACCTAAAAATTTTCAATTAAATTTTATAATTATTTTTTATTTCTAATTAAACATTACACATGAATAATAATTTTGTTAATGATTTATGGATTAAAAAATATATGATTTATTCTTTTTTTAAAAACAAAATATCCCATAAATTAATTTAATTTTTTATATTATTTGTCGTCTAGGATACAAATGCAAATGATATAAAAATTAAGTAACTATTAAATTATATAATAAAGTGTTGTTTACATATATTGATTATTAATGAAATCTAATAAAAATAATAAAAAATACTCAATTAAAAGTGAACGTTAAATACAAAGATTTAATTTTAAAATTTTAAATCATAATAATTTAATTAAAATTAAATAAAATTATAAAAATTGTGAAATAATTTAACTTTTAAAATATCATTTTATATTGTTTCAAGCGATGAAGTAGACAAGTACATTTCCCACAGTGAGCGTGACAAGTGTAGAGGCAAGGCAACGACAGTTCGTTTCCATGTAAAGTCTACTGGCTGGTGGACCAGGATGTGAAGAACAGCAGCATGTTCACCAACCCAGTGGCCATTCACTGAGCCGCATCACCATCACGCGCTACGTAAACGACAGGGCTGATGGTTCATACGACGCGATAATCCAAATTAAGAAATTTTACGATTTATTTAATATCAGGAAAACAAAGTGAAAAATATAAATAAAAATGTTTGATTAAATTAATCAAATATGTGAACGTGAGTGTTTCGCAATCCACAGCGACGGTTGGTGACGGAACTGCGGAAATTAGTGCAATCGTGGTGGGCCCACCTATGAGGTTGCATTTTTCCAAGGTATTTACTCCACCAATGTTGAATAAATATAAAATACCTATATTACCCTTTGAGTTGGTGGAAGAAGACCGCGGGAGTTGGTGGGAATAAACAAATGATAATTTCATGCTGACGAGGTAATGATAGTGAATTTCACCCATTTTTTTCTTTGTTTATATTTTGAGAAAAATTGCAAAGAACTCCCTTCCAGTTGGTTGCATTAGTCTCCTTCAGTTTTAAAAGTTTGAAATTAAACCTTAAACTATATAAAATCTTAGAATTAATACTTATTATTTACTTAATTATTCATTTATTAAATTACATCATTTTTTAACTTTTTAAATAAGAATCATAATATTATTATATTTTATTTTATCATGTCATTTTTTTCAAACATAATTTCAAACTCACTTTTATGTATTTAATTAAAATTCTAAATTATGTGTAAAAAATGGTATAGTATATTATATACAATAACATTTTATTTTTTAAAAAAAATTATGAGAAAATATATAATTTAAAAAATATTAATTAAGTAGATGATAAGTGATATTTCTAAGGTTTTACATAGTTTAAAGCTCTAATTATAAGTTTTCAAAATTGAATAAAACAAAATCTAAATACCCTAAAGTTGTAGGGTTTTTTTTTACATTTTTCCTATATTTTATATATTGACGGTATAATTATATTTTCACAAACAAGGACAAAATTGAGACTCATATTATTTTATAAATACAATAAGATAATATGAAATTAGAAACATATGTAATATATGACAATATAATGTATGTATATATTATGGGTATTTTCTGGTACTGTATAAAATAGGTTGGCAAAGGCCTAAAAGGAGGTAAGTCCAGATAGAGAAAGTCCAGCTCGCCTGAAGGCCGAGGTCGCAAAGCACAAGTCCCAGATAATCGACTATGAGCTTGGAGCTCAGAATACAGAATAAGGCCAAGACAGAAACCTCAGCTCGATAGTGACAAGCCCCAACTCGCACAGCGAATAGTTCATCTTGCGCAAGCTCGAGATCATTGAACACAAGTCTAATATCAAAAGTCAGCAACAACCTCAGGACAAGGGTTCCAGCCTGCAGGACGAAGTGCATCACTCAACTAGAAGCCCACTGAGATTAAACCCAAGGCAAACGTTTATTCACAGACCCAACTTGTAGAATCAATCTACAAAGAGCAGCTTGTAGGATCTATTTGCAGAAAGTAGTTTACAGAAGCCGAATTGTAGAAACTATACTTATCACATATATTTATTATTTAATGTAACAGATTTACAATGATCATTATATAAAAGGAGGTGAAAAATACATAACACAACTCTATCAAATTTTCTATAGAAATAAAATAATATCATAGATGTATGGATTAGTACTTCTTGTTTTTAACTGAATCATGTTAAAAAGCTTCTGGTGTTGATCTGGTTCTTCCTCCTTCTCCTTGTTTTAGTTGTCTCCTCACATTTCTACAACTCAAATATAGCTTGAGGATACAAGAACTGTTTAGATCGATTAAGATTTGGATTTACCAAATTTCACTACCAATAGTATATCACTAATGTAAATATAATTATACCATGATGCAAGAAATATATATATATATATATATATATATTTACCATGGATTACCGCAACATTGATGTGTGTTCACTATTTGGTGAGTTTGAATGGTATGTTTTGAAATCAGGGAAAGAGTGACAAAAACCTGTCAAATATAGGTTATGTCATGTTTGAAATTCATCAAAGAAAATTTTGCATATATAGAATTTATTGGCATATATACATTTTTAAATGTTGAAGTATATTTTTTAAATTAAAATATGTTCAATTAATTTCCGAAGAATGACATGCAAATTTAAAATGATGATGTCAATGTTAATTATATATACACTAAAGATAAGTATATGTGTTTAATTATTGATATTAATAATTTTGGTGAACGATTGTGAATTCAATGTAAATAAATACTTAAATATGTATTCAGTCACATTCTTATATCTAATAAATTATAATTGTTCACGACTTTTCTACTGGAAAAAGATAGGAAAAAAATATACAATGAGAGTTGGGCATCACCCTAATATAGTATAATGGTGCCTATTTTACTTTTTCAGCATCACTTCGTTGGCTAGTGGTGGTAATTTGGATCATATATTAAAAAAAAAATCCCTAATAAAAAAAGTCTCTGTTTTCTTTGATTTTCCTACATTCCTTTATTTCCAAATAAATACCAATGGAGCCGGTAGTTCATTTGCATGTATTTTTGTAGGGTTAGAAATAAATCAAGTTGAACTAGATTACTTTTAGTTTAGATATCATGTAATATGTTATCAGGAAGAGTTCAAGATCATCATGAACATTATTATTTATCTAATTTTTAATATTTTTACTCAAATTAATTTTTGGAACATTTATAAAAATGATATAATAATAAATATATCTCATGTTTTATTTTGAAATTTATCAAATATTTAATTCAAAATTTACTTTATAATATGTTGAATCAAATAATAATACAAATAAATAAAATTTTAATAAATTAAATAATTTATTTATATATTAATTTTTACTTTATAAATACCAATTTATTCAACGATATCGAATTCATGAGTTTGCATTTAGCGATACGAGCTCGTGCAAAGCGAACTGTTAGCTATGCAAATTAACGGTTCTGTCTCGTTCTATGTTCTAAGCTTATAGTTGGATTTCATGTCCTTAACGATCTTAATTTTGAGATAGATTGGACTTTCCTCATTTGGATTCATCTATCGTTGGATTAAAATCTTTGTCAATCCATTTGCACAATATTAAAAAATATTCACAACATATATATATATATATATATTACCAATGTAAATATAATTATATCATGATACAAGAAATATAATTTTTTTTTACCATACCATTGCAACATTGATGTGTTTTTCACTATTTGTTGAGTTTGAGTGGTATTGTTTTGAAATCAGGGAAAGAGTGACAAAAACCTGTCAAATGAAGGTTATGTCATGTTTGAAATTCATCAAAGAAAAATTTGCATATATAGAATTTATCGGCATATATACATTATTAAATGTTAAAGTGTATTTTTTAAATTGAAATATGTTCAATTAATTTCCGAAGAATGACTTGCAAATTTAAAATTGATGATGTCAATGTTAATTATATATACACTAAAGATAAGTATATGTGTATAACTATTGATATTAATAATTTATGTGAAGGATTGTGAATTCAATGTAAATAAATACTGAAATATGTATTGAGTCATATTCTTATCTATAATAGGTTATACTTGTTCACGACTTTTCTACTGGAAAAAGATAGGAAAAAGATATACAATGAGAGTTAGGGATCACTCTACTATAGTATAATGGTGTCAAACGCTGTATCGACATTTCATATAACAGTCGTATTCGCGTGTTGGGGACGTTTCCGACATCGACATTCATCGATATCGATACGAAACGTGTCAGGATCGTATCCGTAATTTCAAAAAGTTCAGACACCCGTTCTCTGTTTCGACACCCTTGTCAAATTCGATTCCGGACCCGTATCCATAATTTTAAAAAGTTCAGACACACATTCTCTATTTCAACACGCGTGTTAAGCTCGATTTTCAGCTTATTATTTGTTATGACATGTTATTTAATATTATAAGTATTTATTTTCATATGAAAAAATAATAATTATAATATATATTTATAAATAAGTATAATATTTTTTAATATTTATAAATGTATCACTATATTTTTATTATTTACGCGTATCCTTACGTGTTGGTATCCTATATTTTTTGAAAATGTCATATCCTTATGTCCGTATTTACGTTTTCCCGTATCCACGTGTTGGTATTCGTGCAACATAAACTGTCCAGTGGCTAGTGGTGGTAATTTGGATCACATATTAAAAAGAAAAAAAATCCCTAATAAAAAAAGTCTCTATTTTCTTTAATTTTCCTACATTCCTTTATTAACAAATAAATACTAATGGAGCCGGACGTTGAACTAAATTAGTTTTAGTTTAGATATCTTGCAACATGTTATTAGGAAGTGTTCAAGATCATCATGAACATTGTTATTTTTCTAATTTTTAATATTTTTACTTAAATTAATTTTTAGAACATTTATAAAAATGATATAATAATAAATATATCTCATATTTTATTTCAAATTTTATCAAATATTTAATTCAAAAATTACTTTATAATATATATAGAATCAAATGATAATACAAATAAATAAAATTTTAATAAATTAAATAATTTATTTATATATTAATTTTTATTTTATAAATACCAATTTATTAAATTAAAATTCAAATTAAATTAACTAATGCGTAAATATACCACGTACAGTTGGTTGATAATTAGCTGGCGGTCTCTGTAAAGCACTTTGTTGCGAACGCGAATGGTGTTGTAATTGGATGATGCGTCGGTGCGTGCATACTTGAGCCACTATAAATAGTTGAGTTGTCATTCAGATTAAATTAAGAAATCAATTCATCAAATTGGCAAACTCAAATATCGGACAGAGGAAAATTTTTTATATTACTTGTGATGTTCTGTTCATGCGAGGCAGTCACTGTATGATATTCAAACTATATTATTATATTTTTATTTATATAATAAAATTTTAGCATCTTTACATGAGTTTTTGCGTGTGTTTAGAATTTTTTTATTTAAAGAAATTATATGCATTAAAAAAACATTAACCATTTAATATAAAAAAGTTAATTAAGTTATGTTACCTTATTTGTGAAATTGAATGAAAAGGGATTTTATTATAAATTAATCCTGAGAAACAAACATATATAAAATGTAACAATTCTTTGATGATTATGCTTCTTTTGGTTGTCAAAAGTACATCAAAGGAGAGTAAAGAGAATTGTATAAATAATTGTGCTTGACATATCATCTGCTCACAGTTCAAATGAATTTAATATATCTTGTAGCACTTGTAAATTAAATTCAGAAATTAAAAATGTTCTTAATTTGTAATATAAAATAGGAATCAATGTATGCTATAATATATTTTATATTATTCAATTCCTTGTTTATGAAAGTAAAAGCTTTTTGTATATATCATTTCTCGTATATATATACTGTTTTTCCCTTTGATTCTTCCATGTTTTACCAAAGTTTTAGCACTTGGTTGAGAAACATCCTTTGCAAAAGTCATGTACAGCTGCCTAGAAGATATACTCCAACGTTTTTGTATAGTTTGTCTTCGTGACTTACTAATTGCTATTACAAATCTTAGCTCAACAGGAAATTGTCATCTGATTATAACAAATAAAAAATCCACATTCTTTATGGTTCTAAATGGTATCTTAGGTGAAAAAGCTCTCGTCCTTGCATATTATCCACCCAAGACTTCAACCTATAGCAAATTCATGTTGGTATTACAACATAATGGTCTTGTATTATTGTATAATCCAATGTTTGGATCTATATTCCTTAATAATATCAATGGTGCACCCTTTCCAACCTTAAGGAGACAGGGGGCAGCATCCAATATGAAGATATTAAATTTAAATACTCTTGTTGACATAAGTTACATGCATATCCTTTTGCCTTATCATAAGAGATCAAAATTATCTCTTATCCTAAGAACTAATTGATTATTATGTCATTAAGGCTATCAACATAATTGTTGATGGGGGTTAGAATTACTATTTTCATTAGATAACTTGCATCATTTGCATGAGATTGTATATTAGGGAAAGTTGTTTGCAAAAGACAATGAATTAATTGTTCATCCCCTCATGTTATTAGCATTTGTTGTGACACTTATATTATGTCATTTTGCTTAGTTTGGTCATCACCATCTCCAATACACAATAGATATCTTGCAGAGTAATCATCATTCACTAATCACGTATTTTGTATCAAATGCAAGACTTTTGCATAAGCCCATAAATGAGATTGTATTATGCAAACAAACACCATTTATGATTTTATGCCCTTTAAGACAATTGGTAGCACTTGTAGAAAATCTCCACCTAATATCATCACTTTGCTTCCAAATAATGAATAATTGCTAATACTATCTTTAAGGGTTCAATCAATTGCCTCAAATGCATATTGATTTGGCCCTATTGATTCATCCCAAACTATTGTAGTTGTTCGCTTAAGCAATGTTATAATATTGGATTGCTTACTTGTTGAACATACAAAATCTACATCTGAATTAATTAGTATATTAAGTTTTGAGTGACTTGCTTGACTATCGAATAATAAAGTAACTATTATTTTAGAAATTGTTGTTATTAGGATTATTTTAACTCTCACACTTGCTATCAATGCACTAAAAAGGTAAGTTTTACTTGTTCCCCTGTCTCATCTACAAAAATGAGATTAGATTCTTTCTTATTTATGGTGCTAATTATAATATCAAAGGCAATTTTTTAATTGTTGTTCAAACTATGCATTGCTCTTAAATATTTGTCAAGTATAGGAATTAGAAGTTCTTCTTATATCACCCTTGGTGTCTCATCATTTTAACTATAGCTCATTGTCATATATAGTAATTCATAATTTGAAATTCTTTTAACATGCTGGATGAGAAAGCCATTGAAATACATTTTTAATTAATAATAACTTCAAATACTTTTTTCTTTTAATTTATTTGATGAGTTATGAATTGTTAATTGAGTATTTTTATGTGAGAGAAGGGACAATTACACGAAGAAAAATAAGTACAAAGAGAAACAAGTAGGTTGAGGTGTGATCAAACTAAACAATTAAATTTTAATTACTAGTAATTAAATTAAAAGTAACATAATTATTATCCAAATTTATTAAATATTTAATAATTTGGAATAATTTTCTGAAAACGTAAAAGTGGAATCCAAACAAATTTGAATCTTTTTTTTTCTTTATAATAGCGTAGATGTTGCTGGGTTGGCATAATTTATAAAATGGTCACTGTGAGGATTATGTATTCCTTGGGGTTATTTGTCTGATATTAATATTTTAGAAAAAATATAATTTATCCATTAATAGAATGACACAATTTTATTTATCTATTTATAATTTAAAGCATAAAAATTAATTTATTTTTATTTTATTAATATTTTTTACACCTCAACTATTTTTATGTTAAAAAGTATATGAAATTTATATATTTTTATCATGCGAACTTCTTTGTTTCTTGTTAAAGTTGTAAAATTAAGAAGTTAAAATTGTAAAAATGACAAATTTAGTAGATATCTTTGAATCTCAACTATATCTTAAAATGCTACTTTACAAATCGAATATTTTATATGGTTAGAATATTGTTCATCATAACTTTATTTGATTATTTTAATTTTGTGAATTAATGGACAACGATGAAAATACATTTAATAAAAATGTACAAATTTTATATTTTTATTGATGAAAAATTCCTTTATGCGACAAAATGTTAATAGAGCATGCAACAATAAAGTCAATTTTGATATTTTGAATGGCAAATAGATAAAATAAATTTAAATCATATCATAAATAAATAAATTATATTTTTCTCAATATTTATGCTTATTCTCTTTCAATAAAATTTTCTGGTGCCTAATCATTAGTAGACATCCATTCACCCTTTGTAACAATCCATTCACGAAAGATTAAACAAAACATGAATTCTCCCACCATTATTGATATTTTGACCAACAGTGTTGCAATAACTTATATTTAAAAAAAAAGATTGCACAAAAAAATTATAATAATAAAGTTTATTGAAGATAACAATACCTACTTTAAGAATCTAATGACATCAATATTTTTTTCCTAGGAAGGTTCTTAGTATCTAGGGACATTAATTCATGCCAGTTCTTATTAATTTCCTTGTATAATGAAGATGTAAGATTATTAAAGAATTCTATTTAAAATTGTGAACCAACTAAAATTTTAGTTTCAACAACTTGAATTAAAATTCTATTTTGAATTCTCAATTATGATGCATGTTCTCTATTTTAAATTATCAAAAATAAAATGCAAACATAAAAGCAACTATCAGCACGTCTCAAATTGTCAACTCCTACATAGTTGACCACAAATCTATTATTAGCATTCCAGTTGCCTTTCCCAAGTTCGGCTTGAACTAAAATTTAGTTTAAGAAAAAAACAAACCTTGTTTACCTTAATTAATAATAGTTATAGAACAAGTGCAATATAGTAATATTAAAAATAGTATTTTAGTTTATTCAATTTCAGTCATTGTATATTTGAAAAAAATTAAATAAATTAGTTTAATTTAAATCCAAATAAATATCTTTAGCATTAATTAAGTATTAATAGAATTATTTAATTCCCTTATTGTTACACTCAAGAGTAAATTACTCTTCCATTCTTTGAAGTTTAGGCTAAATACATTTTTATCCTTCTATTTTTCAAAATACATTCTTTATTATTAACATTGTTTACTTCCGTTAGAATTTTGAATTAATGGATAATATTAACCTTATTCGTTAAGAGCAAATTAACTAGAAATTAATCCATTGTATGCCATTTTTTTTCAACTTATACCAATTTTTCAACTATAAAAAATTATACAAATTAATTTATAATTTTATGAAATTAAATGAAAAAGATTTAGAAGCCTAATGCCACCCCATACCATTCCCAACAAACTATTGAATACAAATTATTGATTTAAAAATAAATTACTAATAAAAATTTCTTAAGTAAAAAATTATATACCAAAAAAAGCGTACAAAACATTCCGTACAGTATACATTTGTTATTTAATAATATTTAATTGCAATTATATGTGTCGGTTTTTAACCAATTTCATATATAACATGCTATTGACAAGGATTCTTCATTAATAAGGATTTCTTCAGAGTCTTTAATTAACAATATTTTTAATTTTTTATAACTTTCGAAGTTTTACTTCCATGTATATTTGAAAAAATTCTTACGCACACGGAAATTTAAAAAAAAAAAAAATTCATACTTTTCACAATTTTTTTATAATAAGTTATGTTTTTTCACAAAAAGAAATTTCTAAAAACATTATGGATTGTAAATTTAATTAATGAAATTATTATTTTTTATACACATATTATATTAGAGTTTGTACAAAATCGAAATACCTTGTGAAAAAATTAAAAAAAAATGTATGAAAAGTGATGGTTGCAAATTTTCATAAAAATTTGTCAAAGGGCGAAGTACATAAGGAAGCAAATCCAAATTTTTTTCATATATAATCAGTGCCCCTGTGCGATATCTTTGTAGAATGTAAATAGTATTTTGTAGTTTAATTGCCATAAACGTCCAGACACAATATCAAAACTCAATATTTATTTAAATAATTTATTTCACCTTTTGTTTTGAAAAATGGGTCATACCAATTATATTGTATTAATAGCAACAGTATATTAGATTAATTGATTCTACCTTAAATAATTAGTTGAAGATTATGAAATTATAACAAATAATATGTAATAAATTCGATGCATAAAAGGATTTTTATAATATCTTTTAAGAAGTTTATCTTAATTGCTACTTAGGCAGTGAAAAATTATAACGCAATTATTATAATATAAAAGATCTTTTTGAATTAGGGTATCTTCCCAGTAAAAAAATCTGGCAAGCTTTTCAGAACTGATCTAAGGGTAAAATTGTCCAAATATTAGGAGGGAGACTTACATTGACCAACTTGCTTGGTCAATTATTAGGGATCCTAGTAGTAAGCTCACTTTTGTGGAAAGTGTAATAAAATATGTAATATAAAAAATGTTTAAATCAATTTTGGAAAACGAGGAGGTGAAATTGTATTTAGACTAAAATTTAAGAAAATTGAAAGCAATTTATCTTACTTTCAAATATCTTTAGCACCCGTGGAAAAATGCTCATTGTAGAAATATCAATAATTTCTTCTTCCTAGTGTGGGAATTCAAACCCATAATCTTTTGACCTTACTGGTCAGAAATAAAATTTATAGTTACATCAGTTTATAATAATCAGTTATTATATAATTTTATTTCTTTATTACTTTTTAAAATCTCATTAATTATAATGAGATTGAAATTCTTAAGGTATAACCTAAGAATTTAAGAGTCGTTTGGTTTGCACAGAGAGTAAGTTTGCATAGAAAGTTAAACTTTTTAGAAAATAAGTTAGGAAATAAATTTCTACGTAAACTTCCTAGAAAGTACTTAAAATTATTTGATTGATTCTAAAGAAATAAAAATTATTAAAATTATTTCTATTATAGACTTTCTAATTCATAAATTTGTTTAATTAATATTTAAGATAACAATGGATGATTAATTTTTATGACATTATGTAATAAACTTAATAATACCATGGTTTAATATTTTTGATACTAAATTGGGTTACTTTGATAAGTGATACCCAGGCCCTTTTAATTACAATTACATATTAGATAGGTCCCAGGTTCTATAACTCAAAGTTATACACTTTCTATATTAAAGAGCAGTTATAGAGAATTTTCCCATTAAAGGACTGAAGTCATTAGGAGTTGGGATTTTATTAAAATCAGAGAATTAAGAGTGTTGAAGTGGATGATCAGATAATCTTAAACTGATTTAATTTTTTGTATTATACTATGTTTAATTACATGATTAATTGGTTCAGTGTTCTTTATAATTTTTCAACAGACATTTCTAAGAAGTAAGTTCTCGTATAATATTTGGTTCAACTATAAACTTTCTAAGAATATTATCAAAATAATTAAAATATCATATAAAAAAAGTTATATTTTTTTATTAAGATATTGAAATTTTTTTAAAAAAGACATTTTTGTCATTTTAAAATTTTATAAGGATAATTTTATATTTTTATTTTATTAAAAGAATAGAAAGTAGAATTTATTTGGGGATAGGTAAATAACCTCTTATACTTTGAAAGAAGTAGAACTTTTTGAGAAATAAACTTCTCTCATTTTTTTAAACTAGTAACCAACTATGCAACTCAAATACTTTCTATTTCCTAAAATATTATACTTTCATTTGAAATTTTTTGTGAACTAAACAATTTTTAAGAATACAATGAGTTTAATCATACCAATATTTCACTCCCAAACTATAATGTTGGGGCCGCAATTGACGAGTGTAAGCCCTGCTGGTTTGACACATAGAGCGAAAATAAAAGTGGAAACCAAGAATATTATGGATAATTTAACAAAAATAATTATTTATTTGATACATATATCATTTTAACATTAAATTATTAGTGCAAAAAAATAAATTAAAAAAATTAACGACAACATATGTCACTTCATAAAAAGGTAATTAATATAGGAAGGAAATAGTCATTTTAGGGTATCTAAATATAATGATAGATGATCTTGAAGTGTTGTTTCCATTATTAGAAATTTTAGATTTAATTTTTTTGAAAATGTAAGATGTGTTTTTAAAAGATAAAATATATTATTATAATCATTGATAAAAATTAATGATTCAGAATTTAATAAATAATATGTAATTGAAAAGATAATTTTTATACTTGTAATTATTTATTTTCTTGATTTTTTTTACTATCAACTATGATATTTTATTTTACTATCTAAAATATATTTTGTACATTGAAGGAATGAAATGCAGAAATTTTCCTTTCCTTTTTTTACCAAGAATTTTTCTTCATTGTAAAAAGGAGAAAAATACGTAAACACAAAACTTGACATGAGAAAGCATATAAGTTGTACAAAATTGAAATCCTTTGCATTGCAGTGTGTACGGATAAAAATAATTGTTAGACAAAGAGTGAGAGTAAATATAATCTGTTTCGTCGGTGACGGTGGGGCGTAACACAGCCAGAACTTGAAGGCAATGTGAATTGAACGGATGGCATAGAGCGGGTTAGATTCATGCTGGATGTTGTGTGGGTACCACCGTGACTGTCGGTGGTACCGCGGCATTTGCTAACCACATGTGAGCCCCTTCCTTTGCACTTTGGCGAGTAATTACACGCACGTGGCTACCCCAGTGGACACTTCTTTTTTTTTCCCTTACAACCCCGGTGAACACTAGACAAAATGCTAGGTCTTTTATCAACTCTAATTTATTTTTTAGATTATAATTGTATTGATAAATAATTTATAATTTTTTATATAAAGAATCATAAATTTTTTCATTAAAAATTGTAATTTTTTGGTCAAAACCTAAAAATCTTTTAAAAAAAATTTGTTGTAACATTGAATAATGAAATTAAATTTTTTTATGTATTTATTAGTAAAATTCACACACACTTATAATATTTTAAGAAAAATTTGCACAATTTTATATAGAAGTTGCAAGTTTCATAATTGTTATGTTCAACTTTTATAACACTCATACAATTTCTCACAGTAAAAAAAATTCTTAATTTTTATATTAAATTATATAAATGAAATTAATGCATGTTCCAATTATATTATATATATATATGTGTGTGTTTATTCTTTCTATAAATGAATGTAATTATCAATTTTGGTGAATTTAAATATTTAAAAAATTAAAAAATAATATTTTTAATATGTATAGATTTAAAAAAATTAACAAATGAATAATAAAATTAATAGTTAACTTCCAATGATATTGGATAAAAGCAAAGATATGTATTATTATAATCAGAACACTCAACAACTTCTTTTGATGCAGATGAATGCACTACAAAAAAATATGTATTTAACAGCGATTTTTTTATGTATTTAGCGACGGTTTTAATCGCAGCTAACAACCTCCATGACGATTTTTGAAACGCTGCAAATTCATGCATAAGAAATAATTAGCGACGGTTATATCTGCACTTAGCGGCAGTTTGTAAAACTACTGGAAATACTATATATAATGGCGATTTTTCTGAATTTAGCGATGGTTGTATATAGCGATGATTTTTTTTTTGAATTTAGCGACGGTTGTACATAGCTACAATTTTCTCCGAATTTAGAGGTGATTTTTCAGAAAAATAATTTTTTTTTGTTTGCTTTTGCAACAGTTCCATTTGCATTTAGTGGCGGTTTTGTAAAATTTTTTTTAAAAAAAATGGTTTTGGCGGTGGTTTATTTTGTATTTAGCAACGATTTTAAATTTTTTTTTTTGGAAAATTATTTTTAGCAGTAATTTTTTATGCATTTAGCGGTGGTTTTGTAAATTTTTTTTTTTAAAAATTTATTTTTAGCGGCGATTTTGTATTGTATTTAGGGCAATTTTAAAAAAAAAATAAAAAAAATATTTTTGGTGATGATTTTCTCTGCATTTAATGACGATTTTGACAGAAATTTTTTTTCTAGTTATAAGTGGATGGTTATATATAGATAAGTGGAATTACGGTGGTGCCATACTAAACTTTTTCAATATAGATAAAGGTAGTTAAATGTCTCTTTTTTTTTTAGATGCATTGGATGTCGTTTCAAGTTTTTCAGAAAGAAGAAGCCACGAGAATTGCGACAATTCACAAGTATATATAACATGTCCTCTTCAAATTGCTAGATAGATGGCAGTAGTCAAAGTACTATTCTTAAAAATAAATCTACAACCAACAAGTGTTGGGTTGGGTTTGATGACAAGGGAGTTCAT
>JANHAO010012498.1:0-16379 GCA_026873985.1 Saraca asoca | reverse complement strand
CAACAATACTCGACTAGGGACATTTTAAGAATAACAAATTATTCTAGGGATAATTATTATATTTATTTATATTATGCAGATATAATCAAAAAATAAAAATTGAATTGCCATTAAAACATAATACAATTTATGAAAAAATAATCATCCCATGATTGGCTTCTAGGGCATACACCAACAGGTTTCACTTCAATTGAAACCACAATTGAAGTGTACATCCACTCTAACCAAATCCTCAAATGGATGGTCCTTTCTTATTTCTAAACACAAGATTTAACAAGCTCTTGCAAACTAGTTTAGATACAAACATTCATTACTCCTTCTAACAACTATGATTAACCTCACAATTAAAGAAGAAGCAAAGAGAAGATCAATTGTATCTCAGATTTCTATCAACCTAGAGTTCTAAAACAAAAACTTAGTTTTAGATAGAATACAATTACTTGAATTGAGATGTGGATCTCAATTATCTAGCATGTAATCTCCTTCAATTTGATCCGAGACTACTTCAATTTGATGAAAGGAATGAGGTAGAGATAAATCAGCTTATAGCTCAATTTTCTCTTAGTTTTTCACACTTGAAAATTATAGAAGTTGTTTTGTTTGAAATGAGGTTAGATGGCATTTATAATGTGGCAATTGACTTTTAAAAAATAACTAACTTTCAGATTGTGAATCAATTCAAGAATCGATTTAGAGTGGTTACGAACTTATGAATCGATTTGTTTATGAATATCATTAAGAACTTCATGACTAAATCGATGTGGGAATTGATTCACACTATCATGTGAAAAGGTATGAATTGATTACCTAATCGATTAATAAGATTTTCTAACTTTTGATAAAAATAATTTTTGAAACAATTCTTCATGAATCAATTCATGATCATTTTACAATATTTTCAACATGAATCGATTTGTGAATCGATTCACATAGTGAAAAATAATTTTTATAAAAATTTCACTTGTGAAAGAGTATTTGAAAACATTGTTAGAAAACTTTTAGTTTTATTCATTTCATGTGATTTATTTCTAGCTCAACTTAACTGATTTAAGAAACGTATTTGGATAAAATATGAATAAGATCACACTTACAAAAGATCATAATAATATAATAAAATTGCTATCTAAAGGTGGATCTCTTGACTAACATTAGGTTGACTTTGATTTTGCAATCAAATAACAAACACTAAACATTATGATATTGATCAAAATTTTTTTTCAACATCAAAACTAAAAAAAAGTATGATAGCAATGCCAATAATCTCCCTAGTAAGGCTGACAATCTCCCTCTTTTTAATGGTGACAAATAATTTTAGATGAGGGTCAAAGTTTATCAAAAATTTTCAAAAATTGAGTACTAAAATCTTATCTTTCTTAAAAAATTATCTTTCTTACACTCAATTTTCTTATATCTCCCCTTTCAATGAGGGTCAAGCTTTTTCAACAATCTAAAAATTTTCTTACTCCTCCTTTAAAATCTAATTTCTTTAAAAAAAATCTCTTTTTAATATTACTCCCCCTTTTTCATCTGAAATTTCATTCCTCTATTGAGTATTAAAATCTCATTTTTCTTAATCACCTTTTTTCATCTTTCTTTCCATTACTCTTATACTAAAATCTCATCTAAAATCTTTTCTTTCTCGCCCTTTTGACACATCAAAAAGAAATAATGCATATACAGAATCCAAAAAGGGTGAAGAAAAATTCAATATACAATCAGTATAATATCATAGCCATAAACATAATGTATATAAGGGTTACAAAATACAAAATCTAAACAAAATATATAATCAAAATACATAATCCAGAACATCAAATGAACCATATAATAGGGGAAAATGGGACTAAAGGACTTGAGTGAGTGAGAGAGAGAGAGAGAGAGAAAGTTTTTGCTGGTTGCAATAAGAAAACTATGAATCGATTCAGGGAGCAAATATGCATCGATTCAGAAATTGATTCATCTAGGCTAATAAAATTTTCAAGAATTTTGAGACCTTCTCGAAAGATTAAAAATTTGTTGAATCAATTCTTGAATCGATTCATAGTGCAAATTTTTGAGATGTCAATCGATTCTTGAATCAATTCATAAACTCAAAGAAATCTTGGAAAAAACTTGAATCAATTTGTCAATCGATTCAAAGAGTCCTAAAAATAGTTTTCATGCAATTTTGTTACAAAATGGTTAACAAATTATATGTTTACCAATTCATGATCAATTTAATACCATTGAAAACTCAAATCTCACTTCAAATACTTGCAAAACAAACTTAGGAGAATCTTTGATGCCTAAGTTAGAATTTGTAAAGTAGAATATAATCAAGCATAAAAGATAGAATTTAGTATTTTGATATTTTTATCTTTGTTACCAGTTATGTGGTGAGAGCAACTACTATCTAAGAATTATAAGTTACTTCTTTGTCTCCCACAAACCTACAAAACAAAAATCATGCTTGCATAGGTGGTACCCAATAGATCTTAGGTCCATATTTGTTAGTAAACAGAGCAAGATTTCCTTTAGAGGTATATGCTTTAGGTAACTGTTGGCAGTGGAATTTGGTTCGGGACCAAGTTCCTGCCAACGAGAAATTAGTTCTCTTACCAAGCTATTTTTTATGTTGAGAAGAGATGCGGTGACGTAGATGGACAAGAGGAAGAAGGGAGGAAGACAAAGTTTTAATGTGGTTCGACTAAATCCGGGCGGTACCAGACCCTACGTCCATGACGGAAATTTTATTGTTGTGAAGGATTGTTTATATAGAGTTTTGGCTTATAATATGTCGGCCTCCTTTCTCCTTCTCTTCTAATAATGCATTCCTATATATAGAGGAAGGAGGAGTTACATGCATTAATTACAAGCTACAGTTGTGTTATATCAAGATATAAATGAAAAAGATAGTAAAAACTAAAATCCAGCTATTGTAGGATGTGGGCTGTAGGATGGGTCCTTTCTATCACCTGTAGACTTACATCTGTAAAGCGTCCTTCGCTTGGTATGGTCTTACCGTGTGGGGTGTTCATCATCCCAAGCTGGGGTTCCTTGCTTGGGGTCACTATAGGAGGTCGCTATAGTGAGCTCGATGCTACTGTAGCGAGCTCGGGACCATTGTAGCGAGGTGGAGAGCTTGAGTAGGATGATTGACTGCTTTGCGAGCTGATATTTGGACGACTTCACTATGCCACTTTTTGATGGAGGGCAAAGCAAAGCTTGTTGGTGCCCTTGGCAAGGTGAAGGGCTTGGCTTCTGCCGCGCTTGGAGCTCATTCTTCTAAGGCTACTTTTCACCTATAACATAAGCCCCCCAATTCTTGGTTTGCTTTGCAAGCTGGGAGTTGTAAGTTTTTCAAGGCTCGATTCTCATCTTCAGTCAGTGTCCTCACCTGATCAAAGTGTCATTTCAGATGTTTTTTCACTCTGCTTTAGACCATACTTTCTTCAGTGTGCCATTTTTGGTCGTTGGTGTGGCATTACTACTGGTTTTGGGCCATCGGATGAAGATCAGTTAGACGCCTTCTAGGTCCTTTGAGGGACCAAGCGGGTCTTTTTATACCCATATGGTTCTTTCCTTTTTTCCTCAAAAGAGTCTGAATGGAAGAGGCTGAAGAGCCCCTTACATTTCTATTGGCTTTGCTTCTAATGAAGCTTGTCAAGTCATGGATGGTCTATTGTAGAGTGTTGGGAGGCATAGATAGCCTGTTGCACATGGCTTTGCCATAGAATCCATCTGGTGGGCTCCTAGGGAGTCTTATGCAGATCTCGGATTATCTTCTCTCGACGTCACTTGTGGGTTGCTACCTGGCCAGCTAGCTTCTTATGACTTTTTGATTTGCTTTGGGTTTGGCTCAGGTAGATACACCGGAGGAAAATAAGCAGGAGCAACTGGAGGTTGTTGTCCTTCCTGCAGGTGCGAGCTCACTGACTGGCCTTCTGCTCTTTCTTGTAGGAATGGTAGTGCCAGGTCTTTGAGTTTTTGGCCTTAGTTTCTACATTTCTTCTTTTCATGTAATTTTTCTTCGTTGAGCGAGGTCTTTTTGGATGTATGAGCTTTTCTTTCCTTGAATGTTGTACTAGATGCTTTGTGCATCTTCGTATGTAAATTTTTGATGATTAATAAAATCTCTTTTTGGCCAATCAGTCGTGCTTTATCTTTCTGGTTGCTTAATCTTTTATGAGTGAGAGTGGGGCAGCAAGCGAGCTATGCCCAAGAAATCTTGTTTGAACCATGAGAATTCATCCGCATAAGAGTTACGATTTTTTGTCCACATGCTAGCTGTGGGTGCTCAGTTGCATGAAAGCTACAATGATTTTATTTCAGCATCCTTACGCTATAGTGGGCTAGTGGCCTATCATTGAATTTGAGTGCATTGCCGAGGTAGGCTATGGGGCCATCTCACCCTTAGTCTTATTTTGTTGTGGCAAGGTGATAACTCATTACCAAGTAGGATCGTGCGTCCATACCACAACAAGCTCATTGCTTAGTCTCGTAGCAAGCCTGTTGCTTAGTGGGATAGCAAGCTCGTTGCTTAACCCCACAGCAAGCTCATTGCTTAGCAAGACAGCAAGCTGGTTGCTCAGTGAGACAGCAAGCTCATTGCCCTGTCCCACAACAAGCTTGTTGCTTAGCGAAACTGTAAGCTCATTGCTCAATGGTCGAGGAATTCGCTCCCTTGATCACAATTCATGGAATGTGGCTCACTTTGGATATATCGATGGGGTAGGCCTTGTACCGTCTCACCCCCGGATGAATCCTTGTAATGACGGAGTGAAAACTCTTTGTCTAGACAATGCCTTTTTTGGCCAATCGACAACTTGCATTGATTTAGGGTATAATAGTTGATACAACTAATCACCATTGATGACAAACGAGCGTTATAGGATTAGAATATGGTTCTAATGGAGGGCTCAGGCTCTTGGGTGGCAACTCACTAAGCCTACTGAGTGCTCTATCCAGGCGATCTTACCACATAATCCTGTAGTCAGCCCCTTTTGATGAGGTCTTTGATGGTGTCTTTTAGTGCTCGACATTCTGAGGTGGCGTGTCCAGCCTCATTATGGTAGGCACAAAATTTGCTTTGGTCTCTAGACTTAATGGGTGCCCTCATTGGTCTGGGCTTTCTGAAGTCCTTGTTGTGTCTTTCTGCAGCAAAGATTTTATCCTGCATATCTGACAGGATGATGTAGCTTTCAAAGTGGCCTCTAGTTCACTGAGGCTTTGCCTTCTTCGCTAGATGAGAAGTGGGGTCATCGTGACTCTCACTACCTCTCTTTTTGCTCACGGTGGGACCATTGGGGCCTGCTTTATGCTTGGGTTCTTCCATTCTAAAGGTTTTTTCCCATCTTATTTATTTGATAGCTCGCTCATAGAATTCAGTGAGGTCTCGAGTAGGGGACTTATGGAGGCTTCAGTATAATTTTTTGTCTTTTCAGAGTCTCATTGAGATCGTTGGTTAAAAACTTTCCTCCGAGTGATTCTCCATGGAGTTGGCCTTATGCCTGAATTGAGCTATATAGTCTTTGAGTGGCTCGTCTTTGCACTGGAAGAACATCGTGAGATGACAACAGGGTGCAAGTTGTTTCTTCAACACTCGGTATTGATTGATGAACTTCCTTTGGCAATCTTCCTAACTGTTGATTCTGCGTGCGGGGAGTTTTCTGAACAATGCCCATGGTATACCCCCTAGTGTAGCTGGGAAGACATGGCATTTGATCAAAGGGTCGCTTGTTTGCAAGTCCATCTTGGATGTTGAACACATCTAGGTGGTCACACGGGTCGCGGTTGTTGTCATACAGTGGGATCACAGGCACTTTGAGTTTTTACAAGAGAGGCTACATCTCAATCTCCACAGAGAAGGGCGAACTTTCCTCATGGTGAGGGTGATGGCTTTGAGGCTACAGGCATTCCTCTAGTTGTTTTAACCTTTGGAGGAGTGCCTCCATGGTCTGTTGTTGCCTTTCAGGCTGAGGGGTAGAGCTTTCCGCCTATTGAGAGCCCCCTAGTCATTGACTGTCACGATCTTCACAAGTTTCTCTCTGTGCTTCCTTATGAAGCTGATGAAGTTGGATCATGATCTCTTCTTGTTTTTGAGCCCCTAGGGCTTAGGCTTGTGTCAAAGCTTTGATAGTTTTGGCCAACTCTCTCATCGTATTCTCGAGCATCAATTGGGGTTGGCCAGGCATCCGTATCTCCTCATTTTCGGGGATAAGGGTAGAGTGACGATGAGCCCCCACAGTTAGGGTGTCCACTAGTTGAATGACGGGAGTGGTTGAACTTCACATGGTCCTCCCTCTAGCCATTGCTTCTATAGAGATAGCTATGGGAAATGGGTACAAAAAATAGTTGCCTTTTTTCTAGCACCAAAATGTTGACGGTAGAATTTGATTCGAGGCCAAGTTCCTGCCAATGGGAAATCAATTCTCTGACCAAGTTGTTTTCTATGTTAAGAAAAGATGCAGTGACGCAGATGGACTAGAGGAAGAAAGGAGGAAGACAAAGTTTTAACGTGGTTTGGCTAAATCCTAGCAGCACCAAACCCTACGTCCATAATGAAAATTTTATTGATATGAAGGATTGTTTATATAGAGTTTTGGCTTATAATATGCCGGCCTCCTCTCTCCTTCTCTTCTAACAATGCAATCCTATTTGTAAAGGAAGGAGGAGTTACATGCATTAATTACAAGCTACAGTTGTGTTACATCAAGATATAAATGAAAAAGGTAGTAAAAACTAAAATTCGACTGTTGTAGGATGTGGGCTGTAGGATGGGTCCCTCTTGTCGGCTATAGACTTGCATCTGTAAAGCATCCTCCTCTTGGTGTGGTCTTACCATGCAGGGTGTTCATCATCCCAAGCTGGGGCTCCTTGCTCGGGGTCACTATGGGAGGTTGCTGTAGTGAGCTTGGTGCTACTGTAGCGAGCTCGAGGCAGTTGTAGCAAGGTGAAGAGCTCGAGCAGGATGATTAACTGCTTTGCAAGTTGATATCAGAATGACTTCATTGTGTCACTTTCTGATGGAGGGCGAAGTGAAGCTTGCTGGGCACCCTTGGCAAGGTGAGTAGCTTGGCTTCTGCCGGGTTTGGAGCTCATTCTTTCGAGATTGCTTTTCACCTATAATAGTAAACAAATTAATTTCTCATTTCGTTTCAAAACATAAGTTCCATTTCTATATGGGCAATATCTAATATGATGTCCTCTTTGATTACCATAGAAGTAATTTATGTAAGCACAAGTTCCTTTTTGTTTGTTGATGTTTATAGCCTAATCCTTTCTTATTTCAAAAATTCTTTTGATTCTTCAGCATGTTGTTAAGTCTCATCTCACTATTAGTAAAGCCTTGTAAGGCTTTGGTCAAGTTATTTTTTTCGGATCTATAGGTTGCACATTGATCATAGACTTTACTTTCACTCAACAATTTTTCAACTAAGATGTTTAAGTCATTATTCTCTTTTTCAATTTGTTTAATTTTCTCAAGCAAGCTTTCATTTTCAATGTTTGCATGCTTTAACTCTTTCTTAGCTTTTTATAGTGATTCAAAAAGTTCATTGCATAAATCAACAAGCTCATGATCAATCTCATCATCACTAGAGCTAAAACAATTTTACCATATGCCTTAATGTCTTCATCTTCTTGAGCCATAAGGCATAGGAGTGCTTCTTCCTCTTTTTCTTTTTCTTCTCTAGAATCCACTTGCTCATCTCCATAAGTAGCTAAGTTGGCTTTCTTGAAGGATAACTTCCTTTTCTTCCTTTTATTTTCTAGTTGTTTCTTTAGGTATACAAGGTTGTTTGGTTTGATATGTTCGGGCTTCCTACATTCAAAACAAGTTGGAGTAGTGTTAAAGGAATTTCCTTGATCATTCTTATTTTGATTCTTCTTTATGGAGTAGCACTTCTCTATAGGTCTTGAAAATATATATGTATATTGATATATATATATATATATCAGAGTGCTAAGAGAAACACTCTTTCCCTTTTTACATTAGTAAATGATATACACTCGTTAAAAATAATTTGGATTCTTTTAGATTGCAAAAGTGGAAGTTTTAATAAAACCATTTTTGTATTTGGAAGACAATTTGGTGATCAAGATCTCAATTAGAGTGACAAATTGATAAGTTGTGATATTAGAGATCTAATTAGATAATTAACTAAGATTATATGGGAATGTACAAAAATAGATTATTGATTACAATAGAGTACATAAATGTGTAGAAACATCTTCATTATTATGCAGAATCACAATTATGTAGTATAATAGAATTACAGTATTGTAGAATATGTAATATCAATTTAGCATAGCAAATATATTGTGTTGTAGTAAAATTGAATTGCAAAAAATAAAGAATTGTAAAGAAATATTAAAGACATTAGAATTTTTATAGTGGTTCACTTCAACTGAAATTGAAGATGAAGTCTACATCCACTAAGTCAGTCCTGAATCGAATGACTTGTTTTATTACTACATTTCATAGGATTTAAACTAGGCTTCTGAAAACCAATTTACAACATGAATTTTTATGGGCTCTTACCAACCTAAGAACAAGAAGATTTCACTGGGCTCTTGTCAAACCTAGATACAATAATTCTTTTATCTCTTCAAACTATGATCAACCTCATAAGCTAGAAATGCACAAAGAATTCAATGTACTCTTCAACTAATTATAATCAACATCAAAGCTAAAGGTGATGCAAAAGGAAGATCAACTTCTGCCTTTGTATCTCCAATTTCTAACAACCTAGAAATTGCAATTAAGATTGAAATTTAGATTCCTAATAAACTAGAAATCTAAAGGTAAAATCAGAAGTAAGGTAAAGATATACAATACCAAGTTTTAAAGGACAATTTCAAACATCTGGTTGGAAAAATCTCTTCAAATTATTATGAAAGATCCTTGATTTGATTAGATAAAGAGAGGTAGAGATGAATCTTGTTAGGCTCAATTTGTTCTGAGAATTTCGCTCTTGAAGAAGTAAGTTTGTTATGAAAAATTATTTGCTTAAAATAGAGTTAGGAGTATTTATAGTTGTTGTAATTAACATTTGAAAATAACTAATTTTTAGTCCTTGAATCGATTCATGAATCGATTCATAGTGGTTATAACTAACTAATAACTGACTAATCGATTTATGAATCAATTCAGATTATGTAAAAATCAAAGATTTAATTAATTGATGAGTTGAATCATAGTATTTGAAATCAGGTGTTGAATCGATTAAGGAATCAATTCAGATGATTTTCCTAGCTTTCGATAAAAGCATTTTTCAAATGTTTTCTTCATGAAACAATTGGTGAATCGATTCGAGTAGTTTTCATAAGTTTTTCAACATGAATCGATTCATAGAGTGTAAAATGTTTTTCAAAAACTTGCACTTGCGAAAGATCATTTTAAAAATTTCTTTGAAAAATATATAATTTTTAAATCACTTCAAGAGATTTATTTCTACCTCAATTTATTAGTTTTGTGAACTCTTAATTGAATCAAGATTTTAATAGAAATTTACTTACAAAAGATCCTAAAAAAAGATAAAGTAAGTACTAAATGATGTTGTGGATCTCTTCAATGATATTTGCTTTGATCTCACTTTGATCCTACAAAACAAATAATAACCACTAAAGAATATCATTAGATATAAATTGTTTTCAACATCAAAACCAAATAGGGACACATAACAAATGAATCATATAAAAAATGTTAACAATCTCATTAGCTAAGCTAATGAGGCTAATAATCTCTCCCTTTTTGATGGTGATAAACAATTTTAGATAACTATGAAAATTTAGGATCAAAGTTTACTTTTTTGAATAAAACTTTTATTTTTACTTTAAAATCACATTTTTTATTTTTACTCTTATTTTCATTTTTTAATTAGGTCTCCCCCTTTTTAATTAAAATTAACATCTTTTTGAAAATCCATTTGAAATTTGTATTTCTTCATCTTTATCTAAAATCCCTAATAGTTTCTATTTCTTATCTAAAATTTTCACTTTCTCCATTCTTATCTAAAATCTCTCTTTCTCCCTTTTTTGGCACATAAAAAAGACAATAATGGATCTATGAAAGATTTATGTACCAAAAGTTTAGAATAGAAAGAAACTAGATTAGGATAGAATATCTATATATATACCAAAGAAAATATATCAACATTCCACATAATCTAGCAATGAAAACAAATATTAAATATTATCTAGAATATATCATCCAAAATAGCGAATACAATCCATAATCATCATCAAAATACAATATGCATCAATAATCATTAGAATGTAGTCTAAAACTAATAAAGATCATGACAAGGGATAAGGGACTAAGGGGCAATAACAAAGCAATAGACTGCAATTAGTAAATAAAAAAGACTACTTAGCAAGAGGAGAATCTGGATCATCTATCTTTTGAAGTTTAGCTTCTTCATCCTGTTGTTGCATCCTTTGTATAATCCCATGTACTTGAGTGTCAATTGAGTTGAGTCACTCATTGACTTCATTCACATGTTTTTTATGTTCAGATTCCATATGTGGCATGCGATCTTCCATTGACTCAAACTAGTTTTCTTGATTATCTACTATTTTGTTCATGTAATCAGTTATGTGCTTGTGCATCCGTTCAATCACCTCAATTATCCTAGTTACTACTTTAGTGGATATTCCAATTGTAGAGCTTGTGGATCCTCCATCGGTTTGAGGGATTTGTGACCTTTTCTTAGCCCATATGCCTTGGTCATTTTCTTTCATTCCTATTTTATAAAAATGTGAAGTAGTAATCATGGTAGTTGAGTTTGGTTCTAAAACCAAAATTTCATCAAAAAATTTGATTTTGATTTGGCGAAAATTGGAGTAAGGATCATGCCATAAGGGAGGTAGCTAATGTTTATTCTTTTAGAACAATTAGCCATATGTTTCAAAATATAGTAAGGCATATTAAAATCAAGCTAATTTTTAATGACCATATCAAAAATAGCTCATCCTGCACTATTTGAGTAAAACTAGTAATTCTAGGCAAGATCACTTTACACAAAGTATAGTGCAAGATTCTATCCTTAGGAGACGAGCCATTAATGAGCAGTTTTCCACTTCCATCCTTTGGGGTGGAATAAGGAAAAAGCATCGTAATGGCCAGTTCCCTATTATATTCAATGAAGTGTAGGCTAACTATTATCCATATCAAATTCATTTGCTAGAAATTCAAAATTAACTACAGCATGTTTATGCTTCACATAACATGACAATTTACCATCAGCATCAGCTAAGTTTGCATAAAACATTTTCACTAATCTAGGGTAACTATTTCCTTTCAAAGCCAAAAATTTATCTAACTTATACTTAGCTAATAATCCAGGTAAATGGGTAAACAGTAATAATTGATCATTAAAACATTTCAACGGCTCTACCTTCCTATTAGCGAGTTGTAGGTAGGTAGTGTATTCATTGGTTGATTTGAAAAGTGACTCCTCTGCTACAAGGTTTAATGCTTATACTAGATACTTTTCCTTTCTCTTAGTAGTAAGCTTGATTCTTTTGGCCATGGTTGGAATTTTCAAAAAAAATTTAGAAAATTATTGTCAAGGTTTAAGGTAAAATTTGGGGCTTTTTGGTTTCAGGGGGATTTAGTGAAATCAATAGGACAGAAATGTTAGAATAAGTGTTTTTTAGTGTTTTGTGAAGGAAATTTGTGAAAAGATTAAGTAATGACTGAGATTGGGTTAAGAGAGATTGAGAGAGTTTAGGTTTTTTGGCTGAGAGAGTTAATGTGGCTGTTAAGGCCAATCAAGATTAGAAAATTTATAACCAAGCTACCTTACTACTTATAGTATAAGGCAACATTGGGTCAAGTCCTTGGATCAATCTCATAATAACAATCATATTAAGAGATGAAAATAAATGGGGGGGTTTGGCAGTAACCAATCTAACAGAAGACAACAATATTGAAATGTAAATAGAAGTAAGCAAACAACCAACCCAAGGGAATCACTAAACTTGAGATTAATGTATCCTTGATCACTAAATATTCATCCAATTGTTAGTCATATTTTTTGGCCTTAAATCATAGTAAGAAGCCTTGAAATGATTCATGAGTTCTCTATTAGATAAGCATCCAGAATTTGGTTGATTAAGGTTAAACAAAATAAGCTTCCAATTAAGCCAAAATCATCTTAAGAAACCAAAACTCAACCAGTTAAACAATCCATCAAGAGCGCAATGCATTGTTCAATTTCTACCATCCTCTTCCTACAAGTGATTATTAAGCAATAATCATATAATCATCCAAATCAAATGAAGCCATTCAATTCAGAATACTTAGTAAAATTGAGAGGAAAGGAGAAGAAATGACAAACAATTGAATGCAAGGTGAAAGCAAGATCTCAACATTAATTTTCAAGTAGCCAATCCTTTGGGCTGATTACAAAGTTTGACCTTCTATGGAAAACTCAAAATTATAGAGAAAGAAGAAGAAAAATGTGTTACTTTCTTCTCTCAAAACTCTCTCTTAAACTCTCTCCCCAAACTATAAAAAACTTAGTAAAAGCTTAAACTAAAGAGTGCTTAACCTAGGAGAAAGAAGCTAGCTATTGGTTAGTGGAATAGGACAATCATGATGGCTGGTGTAGTCTAGTTTTGCTTGCTATTGCTCCATTTGCATGTAATGTGCAAATGTAGAATGCTTCTTTGGTTTCCACTGACTTACTGGCTTACAGCTGGTTGAGTGTGGAGCTGGTGCAAGGGGTGGTCGTTGGGCTCAAGCTTCATGGCAATTGGGGCCTAAAAAATCACATTTTGCAGAGGTCCAATTCATCAACATTCTGCCTCTGTTTTGCAGCTCACTTTTCATGCCCAAGATGATGTATTCAAGTCTAGAAGTCTTCATGAAATATGTAGCCTTGTGTCTTGACTTCCATTTGGGCTTATATTGACCTCAATTGGACTTCTATAGCTCCAGATATTGCTTGATGAGTGCTCAGAGGTCCGCCTACTTGAGATAGACTAAGGTAGCTTTTTGATTTTGGCTTTAGCTCTAATTTCATATATCCAATTGTGAGATTCAGCCTTGGAGGTCTTCATAAAGGTTGTAGAGCTATGTCTTAGCTTTCCTACATGATAAGAATCACATTAATTGGACAATTTTAGCTCATGTTATAGCCAGAATATAGAAATTGATAATAAGGCCAAATACTGCAAAATTTTCTCTAATGATTCCAATTGACACCACACCATAAATATATAATAATACAGCTAAAACAAGTAAGTTTGGACCTTGAAAAGCTTATTGAAAGGACAATTAAATGAGTAAAATATTTTCTTATCAAGAGTGTTATGAATAAAATCAAAAATTGATTCACTATATATAGTATAACGCTTTGAATTGATTTGTGTATCGATTCATAGGGCAAAAATTTAAGTATGAATTGATTTGAGTATAGTATTGTTGATGGTGAAATCTGGTTCGTATGGATGACCCAAACTTCAGTCAATGGAGAGGAGTTCTGTGACCCAATGCTCTTCCTGAAGCACAGAAGATAGAGGACTAAGAGAATGAGGGAGGAAGGAGACAATCAATTTAACGTGGTTCGGCCAAATTCGGGCAGTACCGGACCCTACGTCTGCAGCAGAGATTTTATTAATATACAGTGAGTTGCAGGGTTTCTACTTAAAAGATTATCCTCTCCCCTTACTAACAATGTAAGCCTATTTATAGAGGCAGGAGGGATTACGTGAATTAATTACAAGCTACAGTTGCATTATATCAAATAATAAATGAGAAAAGACAAAAAGGGGGTACAATCTGGCTACTACAGGAAGTAGGTTGTTGTGTGGTCCCCCTAGGCTGGTGGTAGACTGGTGCTTGTCACTCGGTGCCTCAGGCAGGGGGTTTATGACTTGGAGGCATCGCAAGTCTTGTTGTAGCAAGCATTGCTGTAGTGAGAAGGCGATCTCGAGCAGGGTGGCCGATCATCCAATGATTTGTGACTTCTTCGCTGGTTCTTCCTTCATGGGGAAGTTCGTCTCACGGGGTGTGTCTGAACCTTTTTCACAGCATCATTGCGATGCGACGAGGGTGGTAGGGCTTGGCACTCAGAACTACTTTGCCGTTGCCATTCGCTGGAGCGCGGGACTTGGTCTTTGTTGTACTCGAGGGTTCATCCTAGGAGGCTAATATCTATATACAACATAAGCCCCCCAACTCTCAGTTTGGTCTACGAATCGGGAGTTGCATGTTTCTGAGGCTCGATTCGTGTCTTCAGCCAGTGTCCTTCTTTGACTAAGACATCATGTCAGATGTCTTTCCGTTCTACTTTAGGCCATACCTTTCCCTATTTGCCATTTTTGGCCGTTGGGGTGGCATTGCCTCTTGTTTTAGGCTATTAGATGAAGATCAAATCAGATTTTCTCTGGATTCTTCAAAGGGCTGAGTGGGTCTATTTATAGCTTAAGGCGTTCTTTCTTTCAACACAGAAAAACTTAATAGAGGAGACTGAAGAGCCCCCTTTGCCTTGGTGTCTTAGCTTCCGAAAAAGCTTGGTGAGACATGGATGGCCTGTTGCAGGGTGGCAGGAGATGTGGATAGCCCATTGCGCGTGGCTCCAGCGTAGGATCTACCTACCGGGTTCCTACGAGCTTCTCACGGTGTCTTCTGGCTACCTCCTCTGGTCGTTACTTGTGGCACTGCTACCTAGCTAGCCAGCTTTTACAACTTTTGGATTTGCTATGTATGGCTTAGGAGGACGTGCCAGAGGAATATGTAGGAGGAACTCTAGGGCTGCTACTTTTCTACAAGCCCGATGATTGGTAGCTAACTTTTTGGCTGCTTTTTGCAGGAATCATAGGCTTCCAGTCTTTTTCCCCTGATGTACCATTACCTCGCTTGTTGAGGCCTATACATGGGATGAGTTCTTCTCCTTTTAGAAACTATAATGAATGCTTCGTGCATTATTGTATGTAAACTCATGATAATTTAATGAGAATTTCTTCTTTCAGCCAATCGACTATGCTTCCATCATTTTTTTTATTGCTCAACTTAATGCGAGAGAGATCATGAGCGAGCTGCGCTTGAGAGATCTCGTTTGAGATGTGAGAGATACATCCACATAAGAGCTATAGGAATTTATTTGCATGAAAGCTACGAGAAAGTCGTCTGCATGAGAGCTGTGGGTGATGATGACTTCATTTTGATAATGGCAAGGTGAAAACCATTCGTTGGGTTTTTAGTTTCCGTATTCACAAGGTAGGCTCAAGGGCCATCTCATCCTCAATTTTGTTTTTATTTTCAAAGCCTCGAGGTAGGCTCAAGGGCCGTCTCACCCTCGAGCATTGCGAGGTAGGCTCAAGGGCTGTCTCACCCTTGGTTTTATTTTTGTTTTTTAAGCCTCGACGTAGGCTCAAGGACCGTCTCACCCTCGGGCGTTGCAAGGTAGGCTCAAGGGCCGTCTCACCCTCAAAATTATTTTTGTTTTCGAAGCCTCGAGGTAGGCTCAAGGGCCGTTTCACCCTCAATTTTGTTTTCTTATGATAAAAGTCATTGGCTTGAGATAGGTTTCTGGAGAAATACTGTAGCGAGGTGAAAATCATTCACTGTAGCGAGTTTGTTTGTTTGTTGTGACTACGCTGTAGCAAGGTGAAAATTGTTCACTGTAGAGAGTTTTACAAAGATAAAGAGAAGACTTTTATCTGCATAATGTTTTGGCCAATCGATAATTTTCATTGATTCAGTGTGCAACAGTTGATACAACCAAATACCATCGAGAAGTTATAGGATTAGAATATGGTCCTAACGGAGGGCTCAGGCTCTTGGGTGATAACTTGCTAAGCTTGCTAGCGCGCCATCCCGATGGTCTTACCACATAATCATATAATCAGTCCCTTCTGATGAGGTTTTCTATGGCATCTTTTAGCATCCGACACTCTGAGGTGGTATGTCCTACCTGATTGTGATAAGCGTAAAATCTGCTTTGGTCTTTGGATTTGGGGGATGCCCTTAATGGCCAGGGTTTCCCAAAGTCCTTGTTATGCCTTTCCACGATAAAGATTCTATCCTGAGTATCTGATAGGATGCTATAACTCTCGAAGCGGTCTTTGGGCCGCTGAGATTTTGCCTTCTTTTCGAGATGAGGAGTGGGGCTGTCATAACTCTCACTACCCCTCTTTTTGCTCGTGGTGGGGTCGCTATGGCCAGCTTTATGCTTGGGTTCCTCCGTTCCAAAGGTTTCTTGCCATCTTATTTGTTTGGTCACCCGATCACAAAATTTGACAAGGTCTCGAGCGAGGGACTTGTAGAAGCTCTTGTACAACTTGTCGTCTTTGCAAAGTCCTGCTGAGATGGCAGTTAGAACACTTTCCTCTGAAGGATTTTCCATGGAGTTGGCCTCGTGCCTGAACCAGGCCAGATAGTCTTTAAG
>JANHAO010012497.1:0-16340 GCA_026873985.1 Saraca asoca | reverse complement strand
TAGCAAGAGATGATCACAGAGTCATACAAGCTTGTATTCAGCTGCATAAATTACTGAATTTATTCTTGCAGTGTGATGCAATGCCCCTAGAAAGCATAGTCATTCACCAAGTTTACCAAACATAAGCTTACGAGATTTACAAATAGTTTCTTACCGGTGTACTTGCCATTCCTCTCATAATCAGTCAAAAAATGTGACATGATTGTTGTTGGAATCACATAGCCAATGTTTTTTGCCTCTTCAGATCTATAAACCTAGAGATAACATCTCATAAGGAAAAAAATAAAATAAAATAGAAATAAAGGAATAGACAACAAAATGATGTTTCTGATCAGGTAGCATGTAATGCAATCTTATAAAGTTCTCAACTTATACAATGATAAGCTTTTTATCTCTAATAGGATTCTGAAAATTTGTCCATGACAGCAAAGTACGGCTTTAAGAGAAAAGTTTCTAGGCCAAGTAAATAACAATATGTCAATTGATAGAAATTAAAATTCTACCTGAAATGCCATACCAATGCACTCCCCTTGGTCATTGAAGCCTGGACCACCACTGTTACCTAAAATTAAGAAGGTATAAGCAATGGCAATCACATTGATATTTAATATGGAAGTAAGAGGAATATTGGGTAGCATTTATGTCCTATAAGACAGGAAAACAATACAACTTTTCCATGACAAAGGTCAAACTAAAATTTAAACCATTTTAAGAGTAGTTACTGGGATTTATTACCGCATCAATTTGAATTCCCAACAAATCAGATTATCCATGAGCATATGAAGTGACCTGATTACATTTTTCCATGACAACTTAGCCCTACAACATATAATCCAAGTGTGTATGTGTGTGACTGTAGATGAATTGTCACATTCAATTTGCAGGGATATATCAAACCTCTATACGAGATACAACTCTTTTTGTCACTGAAATAGTGTCTCCTCCAAGGGGATATCCTACAACAGTTACAACATACTACAAGTCAAAAAGCAGTATGGAGAAATTTCAGTCAAAATAAAGCATGTTATTAGCATTAAACAGAGGAAATTGTTATAAGATTTGCCAAACTATATTTAGGGAACCTCACATTAGAGAGAACAAAAGTAGAATGCAAGCAACGATACCTATTTTTTCAATTAACAGAAGAAAAGACAATGAATTTACTAATGCATGAAGGCTTATTTTAAACCTGAAGATGTGGCAAACGTCCAAACCTAATTGGTTCTGCTCCTTTCCAAAATTCTTCTTTCTACTGAAAGCAAAGCTATATCACAATCAACACCTCTGGCTAAAACCTATACATTCCATCACAGTGAGTAAAGTAACTATACAAACAATTGCTAATTAGTAATGTCTTAAGCACCTTCCCCAGTTAGTCAGATACAAAAAAATAGGGAAAGATATATAATCAGATGATAAATAATACATCTTTATTATTTTTTTCCATCATAGGGGCAAATGACCTAACGCTAACTTAGTGTTGAGATATGTGTTAAGTGAATCAACCCACTATTCATCTTTCTGCCCTCTGCGGCCTACTTTTGCCCATGCAGGGAAGATTCGCATTCCACAGTTCATTCATCATTTTGGTGGTCCATACTTTTTGGCATGTCATAAAGGATAAGTAGCATAATGCTATTTCCATGGAATGAAACTGCTTCCAATTCAAGATTAATTTCTAGAAATTCTCGAAAACCCAAGCAAATTCAAAACCCTAGGTGAATGAAACCATAAGATTTGATGCAAGCAAAAAAAAAAAGAAAAAAAACCCCTAATTTGAGACCAATTCGATGCTAGAATGAGTGTCAACATGCAAGAGAGAGACATTTACCTGACAGCAGGTGTGGGATCAATAGTACCTCCAAAGATGATAACCTCTTCTCTCATCTCTCTCACCTTTGCGTTATTTCTGAAGCAAATGAATTAGAGTTGCAGGAGTGGAATACCAGTCGGATGTGCTAAGCCCGAACAGGGTAGCTATGTTGACCTAAACCCATGAGCTCCCTGCTACACTTGGCCAACGAAGTTACAACGTACTGGTCTCTTTCTTTTCCCATTCGGTAGAAGCTAATATACGTGATATTGAGCCCGTATGTTTTTGACTGAAAGAGAGTAAGAAAATTAAGAGAAGAGACTAAAACATTTAAGACAAAATTTTGCAACACTAAAAAAAGTGTTGCCTATTATATTTATGGCAACAGTTTTAAGTGTTTGTTGCCTAAAATTAAAACCAAAGGCAATAATAAGAAAAAATGTTGCCTATTCTAGTTATAGGCAATAGTTCTTAAGTGTTGCCAGGTTTAATGCTGCCAAATGCTAAAAATGTTGTAGTGAATTTTGAATCTAACAATATGTTTTAGTATTTGTTATTTGTTTTGTAGGATCAAAGTATGAAATTCAAAAAATACACATTAGGATTTAGTAATTCTTTTATTTTTAATAGGATCTATTGTAAGTGGATTCTAATCCAATTTGATTCAAGCAAATTTCTTAAAATAATTATATTAAGGTAGAAATAAATCACTTGAAGTGAGCTAAAATCCAATATTTTTCAAATAGAGTTTACAAATGATTTTTCATAGGTGCAAGCTTTTATAAAACTATTTTTCACTATGTGAATTAATTCATGAATTGATTCATACTGAAGATCTTATGAAACTATATTTGAATTGATTTAGCAATTGATTCATGAGCAAAAGTTTTGAAAAATATTTCTTACCGGATGTTAGGAATTTTCCTGAATCAATTAGGTAATTGATTCAAGACCTATTCATATAATAGTTGATTCAATTCATGCATCAATTCAATCATGAACTTCTTTATGATATTCATAATGAATCAATTCACAAATCAATTCATTAGTTGGTAACCACTCTAAATTGATTCACAAATCAATTCACAGACTAAAAGTTAGTTATTTTTCAAATATCGATTACAACAACTATAAATATCCCTAACCTCATTTCAAACACATTCATTACAAATCAATTTACATTTCTTCAAGTACAAAAATCACAGAGATAACTGACCTTTACTATATTTATCACTACCTCACTATTTCTCATCAATTCAAAGGATCTTGAATCAAAATTGAGGAGAATTCACATTAGATGTTTGAGATATTCATCTCAAATTGTGGTATTGTATTTCTTACCCTATTTCTTGATTCCATTTCAAATTTCTAGGTTGAAAGGAATCTGGTTATTTTTCTTTTGAGATTTCTAGGTTGATAGAAATTGGAGATATGAAGGAAAAGGTTGATTTTTCCTTTGCATCTTTTTTAGTTCTGAGATTGACCATAGCTAGTTGAAGATTATAAAGAATTCTTAGAGTATCTCTAGGTTATAAGATTAAACATAGTCTATAGGAGATAAAAGAATTGTTATATCTATAGGTTAGCAAGAGCCTAGTCAAATCTTATGTAATAGGTTAGTAAGAGCCCAGTTTAATTATTATGTATGAACTGGTTGTTCAAGAGTCTGGTTAATTCTTGTTGTTGTTAATAAAAGTAACTATTCGGTTGAGGATTGTCCGGTGGATGTATACTTCAATTATAGTTTCAATTGAAGTGGAACCACTTTAAAAATCCTTGTGTCATTTGCATTTCTGTAATTTACTTTTTTGCACAATTATATTCTACTACAATTAATTGTTTTTGGATTAACTATTTAATTGATAAATTGTTTCTGCTGCACTCTCATATTATCTATTTTTAATTGTCTAACTATTTCTCTAATTTTGATTATCCAATAAACTTCTAAAGATATTTTTCTTAAAGACTTTCGCTTTTACAAAACAATCTTGAATCCAATCACATTTCAAAAGAGTATATATTTTTACATTTGTAAAAAGGGCAAGATCATTAGTTTTTTAGGACCAACAATCTTCGCATGCAACTCATATATTCATACATACAACAAATATCATACATCCTTATAGACACAATCCTACTACTATTTTATAGTAGTCAATAAAAAAACACACTTAATCTATTTGTTTAAATAAATACATTAGGTCAGGTCACACCTAAATTAGCACCACAAGAAAAATGGTTAATTTCTACAATATTGGGAAAGGCCACAGGAAAAATAAGATTTGGACATTAAAATAGACTTTTTTGCTTTATGGACTTTCCCATGGTTTATTAAACATGAGAAATTTTGAATTTAATTTTCCACAGTTTACAAACCGTGGGAAGAAAACACATTTTGAAGCCAGAGCAAAATCCATGGGAAAAATGAGACATTTAAATAGATTTTTTTTTCTCTTTGAGCTTTCTCATAGTTTATAAACTATGAAAAATTTTGAATTTGAAAACTTCCATTGTCTGTAAACTATGAAAAAACAAAAAATAAAAAAATAAAAAGTCACAGCTAAAACCATGGAAAGAGAAACACATTGTTTCAAGTTTTTTCTCACTGTTAAAACAATGGGAAATACCATGTGAAAGTCTAAAATACTAGTAAATAATGCCAACCCCTTTTCACTTTCTTTCTTATTCTTTCTCTCTTCTCTATTTTTGCTATTCATTGGTTTTGTTTGTGCAACATTGTTCACTATCCAGTGTCATTGTTTGGAGCATTTTTCAGTCACTAAAATTTCTAAATTATGGTTTTCTTTTCTCTCTTGATAAATTATGTATAGATTTTTCATCAATTTTCTAATGATTGAAGGGGATTTTAGTCTCTAATAATAGAACAAGTTTATATACAATTAGAATGTCAATTTCTAGATTTTTATGGTTTGATTTGTTGTTGTATAAAACTATAATTTTTTATTGATTATGTGGAATTTTTGTGGCTTAGTTGTGACATTCTCTTATTTTTTTTATTGATTGTATTTGAGAATAATTAAAAATAATTTATTTTAAGATGTGATTATTTTGTTTTCTTATAACTTAGAATACTAATTTAAATTGCATACCATACTTGTGGATTTTATTTCCCACTTTTATTCATTTTGTATGATATAACTATATAGTGAATTTGTAATCTTTAGCTTTATTAATATGAATTTTCTAGGCCCTGATTATTTTATGTTACAATTATATTTATGATATTTTTATTGCTTTATTTTTTTTATTTCAATTTTTAGCTTTGATTAGCTTTATTAAGAACTTTTTCTTTGCTATTTCAGAGTGTACTTCACTAGATTTAACAAAAAAGAATCTATAGATTGGAATTTTATTATCAACATCCTAATAGACATAAGTAGAAAATTGAAAGTTTATTTTTAAAGCATGATGTGTAAAATTAAATTGAGATATTATATAGACCAAATCCTTAGTCAACCTACTCCGAACTTGTTCAGTAATGGCTTCTATATGATTGCTTGAATCCAACCACCTTAACATATAATCAATCATGAGGCTAGGAGAAAATTATCATTAAAAACAAAAAAACAAAGTATACAACATGGAATTTGGACCTTTTCTTTTTCTCTTTCTTTATTATCTTGTCATGTTGGAGAAAGACAAACACATAATCTTTATGTCTAATGAAACCCATATCCCTTTTTATATGCAATAGGACCTATAAAAATACATTGTGTTAGTTTTTCTTCAAATACCCTGTCCTAGGTGCCTTCTCAATGTATTTACTATTTGGATCACTACATCCTGGTGATCATCATAAGGAAGCTTAAAAATTGATTAATAACACCAATTGCAAAGGAAAAGTTAGGTCTAGTGACTTTGAGGCATTTCAATTTTCCAGCTAGCCTATAATATCTTCCTGGGTTTGAGTACAACTTGACCTAATTTAATAGTAGCCTAACATTAGGATCCATCAAAGAATCTATATGTTTATAATTTATTATCCATGTTGCCTCTAAGATATCTATGACACACTTTCTTTGGCAAATAAACATCCTATCTCTTGATTAAGTAATCTCAATCCTAAGAAAATACTACAACTTACCCAAATCTTTTGTCTAGAAATGCTGAAATAGATGCCACTTCAACCAGTCAATCCCAACATGAGCATTTCCTATTGTGACTATATCATCCACACATACCCCTAGAAATGTGCAAAGATCTAATGAAGAGTGTTGATAAAATACCAAGTGACCAACCTTACTTGAATCATTTCAAATGCTTGAATGACTTGAATACATTTTCTATACCAAGCTCAATGTGATTGCTTTAATCCATGTAAAGACTTATTTATATGACAAAACTAGTCTTGACTCCCTCTAAGCAACAAACCAAGAGGTTACTCCATGTATACTTCTTCTTGTAGGCCACCATGAAGAAAGACATTCTTGATATCTAAGTGATTAACAAGCTAGTTGTGAATGGTAGCTGTAGAGATATATAGACATACATAGGCAATTTTAACCACTGGAGAGAAGGTTTCTATATAGTCAAGTCCAAAAATTTGAGTGTAGGCTTTAGCTACTGTTATAGGCAAAAAATGGCCTCAAAAGAACACGACAGACCCGAGCCTAGCAGAGGCCAAATCATTAAGCTCATCAAGCAATCGACCATCCTACTAGAGCTCATTACCCTGCTACAGCAACGTTGAGCTCTCTATAGCGGCTTCCCATGACGACCTCGAGCTAGGAATCCCAACTCGGGACATCGAACACCTCACACAGAAAAGCAATACCAAGTGATGGATGCATATAAATACAAGTCCACAGCCGACCAGGGGGCCCACCCCCGAAGCCTATATCCTGCAACAACCGGATTATAGTCTTTTACTGCCTTTTTCATTTATATCTTGATTCAACACAACTGTAGTTTATAATCATTTTGTCTCATTCTCCCCTTCCTTAAATAGGAAAGCCTTGTTAGAAGGAAGAGAGAGGCATTCTATAAGCCAATGTTCTGTGTAAACAATCCTTCATATTAATAAAATATCCGCCATGGACATAGGGTTCAGTGCCATCTGGATTTAGCCAAACCACGTTAAAAACACTACATCTCCCTTTCTTTCTTCCTCTCGGACTATCTCCTTCTACACTTCGGAAGTAGCATTGGATCCTAGAACTCTTCCCATTGGCCAGATTTTAGGACCATTTGTATGAATCAAAATTCAACGTCAATAGCTACCAAATGAACCTTTGATCAATCAGTATTGCCCACTAAAAGAAATTCATAGTTTAGCAATAAAAAAACTTGTCAATAAAACAGTAGAATCCATCGCTAAATTTTTTACTACTAGATTTAGTGATAGATTGACAAGAGTTAGGAAACAATGCATCAGTAATAACATTAGCAATGGATTTAGCTATTCCATCACATATAGCGACAGTCATTTTGTCCATATTTTAAAAAAAAACTACATTTAGAGACGAAATTTCCATCACTAATTCAAATAGATATTTGTAAGTTCTCTAATTTAGCAACAAATGTAGCCATTGTTAAATTGTACTTGTCAGTATTTCTGTCGCTATTCTAGGAAATTATAGGCATCATTTAACATAATTTTATTGCTAAATTGGGAAAATGTACTAAAATTCTAGTTGTATTTTACATCAAACCAAGCAACAAATACCTTACAAGTTCAGTCCAACACACACACACACCATTCAACATAGAACAATTATAAAATTTCACAGCATAAAATTTTATAGAAAATAATTCATCAATTATGAAATTATTATTTATCTATTCACGATGAGGAAATTGTTATTATAAGTCAAATTCTTATATTAAAAAAATTAAAATTCAACTAAGACAAAAAAAAAATTCCTAGAGGTCATTCTTAATCTCCTCCTTATCATCCCCCTATTACTCATTTGCTCCTCCTCTAGAGGTCATGGCTAATGGTTGTTGTGGCATAGGTGGAGACGGTGGATGTACTATAGATGTCTACTTAGCAAAAACATCTTTGACCTCTAACTAAAACAATTACTGGAAGTAGCAATCATGATGCTCGATCATGACCTATTGAGTATTAATGACCTTTTCATGTTTTGCATTCTTAGAATGTGCCAATGCAAGCTCTTCATTATTGAATGGTTTGATACAACTCTTTCGGTTAAGGTTGTGAAGGCAAGGCAGCCATGACAAATTAAGGACTAGAAGTCTTCTGAGCCTCTAAACCTATACCATAGATGCAACCCTTCTTTTTCTGTCCTCTAGTCGCTTCTATCCATATCGACCTCTCGTCCACATGATCACTACCTTCACCTTTAGTTGAAACAAATGCTCGAGAAAACTAAGCCTCCATTATCCTTTCTTATTCACCCTAAAATTTAACCACAAAACTAATTAAACACACATTTCACATCTACATATTGAAGAATAAATGAAATAAGATGCAAAAGTGACATTCACATAACTCTTTTGCAACTTCTAGTCAACAAAATCTATCATCCCTTCTTAAAGTGATTCCTCAAGAAGACCTCACCATCAATGGGCATGTAGCCTAACTCCACCACCTACATTTACATGCAACATAGAAATAAGATACATTAACATATTTGTTCATTCATTGATATTCATCATTCATTTCATTTGAATTAAATTTCATAATTCCTAACCTTAAACCTTAACGCAAAAAAATAAAATACACCATCTTTATGTTGTGTTCATATATAGAGATCAAACCACTAGTGTGCAAGGACCCACCAGTTGTAAGTGCTCTATTATTTTCATTCAGTTCTTGCTTCTTTTTGAAGTCTTTATTCTCCCATTTCTGTTAAAGATTGGATCAAATGTGATCAAGCTTCCACTTGGGCTTTTTTGGCAAGCCATTGAGGGTTCGATTCATCATGCCCTTGTAGTTAGCCCCAGCCTTGTATGTGAAGCTTTTCTTCATAAGGAACTTAAATCTTAGGCTTCTACTTGTACATGGCTTGTAATAATGACATTAATTTAAAGTATATAAATACTAATAATCTAAACTTTAAAGACTAAGTGCTCAAAGGAATTAACTTGATACATGTCATCCAATCCTTGAACCATGAATCCTTAAGCTATTGGGAACAGCTTGTATGTGAAGGCTGGCTCTTCAAAATGAGCTTGAATCACCTTTGTTATATCATTCACAAATCATGGGTAGATGCAACAATCAACCTAAAATTTGATATATATATATATATATATAAGAGACAATGTAAAAGGTACTCAATTATACAAATATCACTAAACATGTAAAAGATACTCACAAGTCACCTTTGAGATGCACTCAAACTAATCCATTAGTGGGATTTCTACCCTATGGTAAGATAGGTAACTAGCCAGCATAGGTTGGCTGCATGTTCACCTACTCAAGACCCTCATGAGAAGACTTTACAATCTAGAGAGAAGGATGCTGAGTCATTACACATGACTAGACACCTAGTGAGGTGAAGTCTATGGCACCAAGTCTATACAAATGGCATGACACTTTGAGTGGCCAAGGATGAAGGAGTGGTGACCCTAACATGACTTCTAGCCCATGATCACACTTATCACTATTACCTCTACTCCCCACATCTTGAAGACCTTGTACCTAACTATAATAATTAAATCAATTCTACTCATCACAATGTGTATGCATACATAACTATTGCTATTCATTGGAATGTGTATGCATACATAGTTTACATGATATTAGTTTAGCTTAACAATAAGATGGATATGGCACCACATTTCAATTAATTGGTGCAGTTAATGGAAGAGGCTTATTGTTAGATCAGCATATATTAAGGCAATATAAGCAAAGCACTAAGTTATATTATCATATGATTGATTTAAAAACCAGATGCACTAGATTTCAACAGGTATCAACTTGGCACACATACATAAACAATCCTTTATCTATTTACATAGCAAACATATGGACTTCTTACTTACATGGTTCATAACAAATATACTAGATATTTTAAGCACAAAACCTTTTAGATTATACATATAGTTGTTATGCCAAAGAAAAACAACAAATGACAAGAATAAAAAACATGTACAAGTACAACAGATTAGTATGTTATCAATCCTTAATAAGCTACAAATAGTTGTCATACAACATTGTTTGTGAACAACGTAGACAAGCTTTATATGTATCTATTTTCTAACTTCTAAAGAGTAAAAGAAATAGCTTAAGGCATCAAAATTTGCAAAAAGTTTAATCAATCTTGTAACAAAAACCAAATCATGATCTTAAACTCGATTCAATCCTATTTCACTACTTAAACTAAGCTAGGCACCATATTTAACAAACACCTAAAATTCAAGCCTTGAGAATCAAACCAAAATCATTAGGAAAGAAACAAAAAGATAATGAAATATAAGCATCAATAACATAGAACTAATAAAAGTCATAAATCATAATACACCAACCTAAAATGCATAAAATCACGAAAAGCAACCTTAGAGATAGTTGTAATAAAAACAAGCCAACAATGCCAATCAATGCTTAAAGTGGATAATCATATGAAACAATGATCTTAAAGTGGCACAATATAATCATCATCTTTAAGTTCTAGACAACATGCACCTCATTCAAACAAGTGATTAAAATAAGATAAAACTCATTAAACCAAAATCAATATTGGAAGCAATCTCAACCTATGAAATGATTTTTAAAAAACAAATTAAGGAAAAGAAACTTAATAGTATCTTAATTTCCAACTCAAATATAAAAAGGATAAAACAAACTAAAGTTATACTATGCTATACACAGAGCTAATTAGTGTCTCTTAATTTTACTTTAATGCAATAACTAGTTGCTTTGTTAGTGCTAAAAAATTTTACTATGCTATACACAAATTTGTTTCCTTGAATCATTTAGAAAGCCAAATGGCAACACGTACTGCTATCTATACACACTATTCTTCACACATGCAAATATAACATTGTATGAATATTTCTAATTAACAGTTTTTATACGTTTAAACCTTAATCATGTATATATATATTATATTTATTAATTACCAGCATAATGATAAATGATCTATAGCCCCAAAGATGTCAATTATCACAATTCAAAAAACAAACTTGTATCTGTGTTTGCATTCTCAAAGTGCTTAATTATGTAACCTTATCTTATCATTAACATCATTAAGCTTATAAAATTCTAAAAGTCTTTTTTTCAAATTTTTAATTCATGGTAGTAAAGTATTAAACATGTAATGTGCATGGTGACAAGAAAAGAACCCAAATAGAGACGGTAGCAAGTGTTCTAACTTTGTAGTTCTTCACTACTAAAATTGCCAATTGCTCAAAAAGCTCTAGTTTGTTTTTAAGTCATCCCCATGAAAATTAAACTAAACCCTAATGTTACAAATCCATAACTAAACCCTAAATTTATAAATTCAATCCTAAATTAAAAAAAAATTAGTTTTAGGTTAAAAAAGTTACCTTATTTAGTTGTAGGCAATGGTGACAATATCTGATGATGATAGCACTGTGGCAAAAGGTGTGGCAACAAGCTTGGATATCTAACTCCACAACTGAGTGAGAGAAAGAGGAACAGCCAGAACAAATCATAAAAGTGAAGGATCTATCTCATGAATAGGGTATATTTCTAGGTTATCAACAGAATTAGTGACAAAATATTCTGGTACTAACCATAATTACTAAAGTGGTGCATTCCATATTAGCAATGAATGTATGGAATTCTATTAGCAAATCTATCACTAAATGGATAGAAATAATTTTTTTGTGGGAAATTTTTTAAAAAAAAAATAATTTCAAAGTCTATCACTAATTCTGTTAGTATTTTGCATTTAAAAAGTCCCATTTTCAAGTTTCATTGGTAAATTTGGCAAGAAATTGGAGCTAAATTTAATGACAGAATTAACAAAAAAAGGGTCCTTTTCATCACTAAATAATAAATATTTTTGTCAAAATTGGGCTAATTAGAGCATTATTTTTGTATAGAGTATCCATAAGTAACTATCCATCATTGAATTCTATTGCTAAATGGTCAAATTCTTGTAGTGGCCATTAGGGCTAATCTTCACTATATAAACCCATCGACATCTTATAGCTACTATTTTTACAGAAGGTCAAGGAACAAGATCCTATATTTCACTAGATTCTAGAGCAATCATTTCATCAATCATAGCATGGCACCATCCTGAATGAAAGAAAACCTCTTAAACTATCCTAGGTATGGAAATAGATGACAAAGTAGATACAAAACTATCGTAAGGTGGTGATAAACAATGATAACTCAAGAAATTATAAATGGGATTTTGGTTATGAGTGGAATGATTACCTTTATAAAGAGCAATGGGAAGTTTATCAAGAGAGGTAGGAGGATCCGTGGAGCCATTATAGCAAGAGATGAGTCAGGTGGCTCTTCAATAGTGACTTCTTCAGAAATGGCTCCTTAAGATGAATGAGGCTAATGCTAGTATGTGATAAAAGGACATTGTTCAATAGTGATGACTAAGGTAATGCAAAAAAGAGATCAAGCTAAACTTTAGAAACTATAAATGACTTAAGAAATGAAGCAAAGTATAGGGACATTTCAAAGAAAGTAGCATCAACAAACACATAATAATGATTAAAGGTTAGAGAATAACATTTATACCCTTCTTTGCAAATAAGAATATCTAAAAAAATGCATTTAAAAACTCTAATAGATCACTTTTCAAAACCAAAGGAAAGATTATACACAAAATAGACACAACCAAAGATGCGAGAAAGAATTGGATAAAATGTCTAATTGGGGAACAAAGTAGAATGGGACACTTGAATATTCATAACAAAAGATGCCAAGTGATTAATTAGGGAATACATAATAAGTACACAAAATCACTCCAAAATCTTAGAGGAAAATTATGATGCAACAAAAGTGCACGTGCTATTTCTATAAGATGACAATTTTTATGCTCAGCAACCTCACTTTGTTTAGGGGTATAAGGATAAGTAGATTGATGCAAGATGCCATAAGAGGAAAGAAATGAAGAAAACTTAGTAGAAAAGTATTCTCTTACATTATCACTGTGTAATATTTGAATAGACTTGCCAAATTGATTTTTGATTTTGAGAACAAATCTAGATGGTCCTTCATCAAATATAACCAAGTCCACCCTAAATGAACTGACTCGACTTGAACACTAAAGATCAGAATGAATTATAGTGAAGAGAGACTCAACTCTATGATTAACACTCATAGAAAAAGATGAACGAATATGTTTTCCAAGTTGACATGACTCACAATTTAAAGAATACAGGTTAAAAAAAGTGGGACTCATCTTTTGGAATTTGGAAAGACTCAAATGACCTAAACGTTGGTGAAGCAACTTGGGAGAATTAAATGTGGAGCACACTATTGAAGTTGCAGGTTGAAGATAGTAGAAATCATATGGCTCGTACCCTATTGTAATCCTTTGTCCCATACCACGATCCTGTAATAAAAAAAGGAATCAGCATAAAAGGTAAAAAAATAGTTAAGTGTTCTGGTATGTTGGCTAATGGATATTAAATTAAAAGGACAATCAGGTACAAAAAGGATAGATGTTAATGCTACAGAAGATGTTGGCTTGACTTGGCCCACTCTCTTGACAATTTTTGTAGAACCATCCACTAAAGTAATGACTTATGGTGAGGTAGCCAGCAAAATATGAGTGAAAACTGATTTATTACCAATCAGGTGATCGAATACTCCAAAGCTAAGTATCCAATGATTAAGAGAATTAGGATGTGAAAGACATGCAATAGAACATCCAATTTGAACAATGTTAGTTTTGGATGATCGAGCTTGTTTAAATGCCTTGAACTGAAGAAACTCCTCATATTCTTTAAACCAATTTGGATGATTACTTTTGGGCTTTTTTCTATTCTCTTTCCTTTTTTTGCCTTTTTTTTCTTCTGTCTTTTTTTGCATCTCTCCTTCTTCCTCTTCTCCTTCTTCTTCTTCTTCTTCTTCTTAAAGTTAGGTAAATAAGGGAAAATAGTATAATTGGTTGTGCAAATAGTTTGGCAAGCTCAGGCAAAGAGGGTAAAGAGTTTTTTAAAAATTAATGAATAGGTTCAAAGAAGGCTAAAGTGGGGTTGGTTGATTTTAGGCTACTAAGTGCTTTTTTTAACTCAGTTCTTTGAGATTCGAATGTTGCAATGAATGTTTGGTGAATTGGTGGGTTATGGGATGAACAAAGATGATTTGAATAAGGGTTTTGTTTTGTGGGTGTTTCCTTTTTCTTTTTTTTTTTTGAGGTAGTAGGTACCATAATTATTTAGGCTTGGTCGATTTTGTAACATGATGTTTTTAGAGTTGAAGATTTAGGTGGAATGTGAATGCCAAGGTGTTGTGAGAGAGGATTCAATTTTGTAAGGGTTGCAAAAAAATTAGAAGAAATAGATTAGAATTAGGATGAAGCTATGTTGATCAGATACAGAAGAATTTGGAGACCTATGGAGAAGAAGACAAAAGATAGTAGTAGAAGTAGAGTTCCTTAACACAAGAGCACTAATACCAACTTAAATTGGTGAATGGCTTAAGTAAAAATCTCAACTAGAGATTTATTTACATTAAAAGTCATAGATAACAAATAAAACTCTAATACCTAGTTTAATAAGGAATAGATAATTATTAAATAGTTTCCTATCTAAAATAGGTAACCTCCTATTTTTTTTATATAATTCTACACCCTTAATTTCTTTTGGAAATTGAGGGTGAGAATTTAGGAGAGTGATAGATACATAAATCTTTTTTATATTGAAATTGTGGTCCCAATAAAAAAAAGTGGGTCCCAAAATAGAAGATTCTTTCTTTATCTCTCTAAAAATTAAAAAAAAAATTGACAGCTAAGAAATTAAGGGGATCCATATCCCCCTATCCAACATGATAGAAAAATAACTAAAAAAAAAAAAAAAGAGGAGCAAAATCCTATGACATGAGACTAATTATACAACCTTCTCATCTAACAAAACTAACTCATTGATGTTTATTGCATCTTTGTTGTTAAGTTAGGCATCATCCACAAATGAATTATCTTTAAAGTTGAGGTAACCAATATGATTAAGATTAGCTTTTTTATCTACTTACAAATGAAATGCATTAAATTAAATAATGAATTGACATAGAAAGATGAGTTAAAATTTTATATATTAAATATATACTCTATACCATTTAAGTTTACATGTACATGTTTCAATAATACTTCATTAAATTAATTTGAAAGTCATAAAAAAATTTCCTTTTATACAGATAAAATGTCAAAATCAATTGATTAGAATTTATTCAAATTCGTTTATATTAAAAATTAATTACTGGTGGCACTATAATTAAACAATGAAAAAATATTATAAAAAGTAAATATATATGTTTAACATTTTAAAAATTAAAATATAAATATGTATAATTGTATAAATAAAAAAGAAAAATACATTGCCTCTTTGAAGGTATACTAAATTATACTGACCTCTCTAATTTGAAATTCTACACTTTACCCCAATTAAGCATATTTAATTAGGAATATAATGGAATATTCCTTAAATATTTGTTTATTAAGTTAAAAGTATGATTTGTAAATCAAATAATATTTAACTACTATATTATCCTCAAAATAAAAGTAACATTTTATGCAACTAATTAAAAACTAATACAAAATATTTGCAACTTTGTGGTTTTTCTCTCATTAAAGCACCAAAATCTGAAGAAAAAAATCAACTTCTATCAAATGTAATCAAAGGTTTAGGTGAAATTACAACTCTCCAATCTATATTTTTTTTCTTCTTAATTTGTTGTGTTTTATTGATTACACTTAAACTAGAATTTTATAGTTGGTTTAACACACAAATTTCTCATATTTGCTAGTAACTTTTTTGGCTTATTTTTGAAATGTGCAATGCTTTTTGTTCATTTATTAGGGGTGAGCAAGAATTTTTGAGATTTTTTTATGTTATGAGTCTAGGTTTTCTTTTATGTTAATTTCTAATACATGATTGTAATTTTGGGAGGCTTAAGATATAGCTTAATTTTTTTGTATAATAAAAAGATTTTTTTGTTATAAGCCTTTTTTTGTTCATATTTTTATCTAATAAAATTTGATGATAAAAAAATTGTCATTATTGTAAAGAATTTTGCTTTCAAATACCTTCTTTTGGTGGAAAAAATTGTTAAAAAGGAAAGTTTCATATAATAGATGATTTGGTGTTAATTGGTCAAATGACAATGTTGACCAAGGGAAACAATCATTTAATGGAAAACTAATGTAAATATTTAATATGAATTTATGTGTATCATGTTTCATAACTAGAGGGAAGGTTTGTGTAGGTCTTCAAACTAGAGGAGAGGTAAATGTAATTTTCATATAACTTAAGAGAGGTTAATGTATTTTCCCTAAATAAAATGACAAGAATAATTTATATTTAACAATTAAATAATAATAAAAATATAATATGTAGTTATAAATATTTGTGTAATTACAAGTTATACCTATGTAACAAGTTTCTT
>JANHAO010012496.1:0-16381 GCA_026873985.1 Saraca asoca | reverse complement strand
AATTAATGCATGTCCCCCCACTTTCCTTCTATAAATAGGAACACCTTGTTAAAGGAAGAAAGAGAGGAAAAAAGGGCAATTCTTGTAAGCAGAAATTCTGCCTAAGCTTTTCATTAATAAAAATTTCCGCCGTGGACGTAGGGTCCGGTACTGTCCGGATTTGGTCGAATCATGTTAAAAACACTGTCTTTCCTTCCCTCTCTTCCTCTTGGCTCATCTCTCGCACTTCAGAAGCAGCATCGGTTCGTAGAACCTCTTTCCCGTTCGCCGAAGTTTGGCTCCTCCATACGGACCAGATTTTGACGTCAACAGTATTTAAATTTAAATTGACAACTCTTGACCAATACTTGTGTCCAGTTATCAACATGACTTTTAGTTAAAAGGTACTTGTAGTTATCTAAAACTCTATAAATAGGATTAATTGCAAGGGATAAAGTAAGTATTATTATTATTATTCTCTTCTTTTTCTTTTATGTCTTCATCCAACTTCCTACTGGGTCGAATCTAGCTATGAGAATAGGGAGTGTTAGATCCTAGAAAATGATTAAAATGCGGAAGATAAATGGATCTTGCCCTTTTTGTGTTGGAGAATTTATATACACCTTTGTATTATACTTGAATTCAATATTAATACAATAGATATGATTATGATTAGCAAGATTAAATGCAAAGTAATGGAAAATAGCAATTGTATAGTGAAGAATAAAAATCAGAAGACATAAGATTTTAAAGTAGTTCAACTTGAATTGAAACCACAATTCAAGTCTACTCCACTTGATCTTTCTCAACAGAAAGGCCTTTTGAATTAAAAGAAAACTATCAGGATTTACCAGGCTCCTAAAATGCCAATTTACATCAAACACAAGAAAATACACAAGCTTCCTGTTAACCTAGAAGAATTAAACAGGCTCTTCTAAACCTAAACAAAAACACAAGAATTAAATAAGCTCTTGCTAACCGATATAGATTTCTAAATCTCTAGAAATCTCAAATAAAGAAATAAGAAAGGATTGAAAAATACAATACCACTAGTTTGAGATGAAATTTCAAACAATCTAAGATGAAATCAACTAATCTTTGATCAAATCTCAAAAGATTGATGAAGTAGAGAGATAACTTGCATAGCACTTTTATCAGATGTTTTTGCACATGAAGTTATGAAGAAAATTAAGAAAATCATTTAAATAATGAAAGTAGTTGGGCTATTGTAACTGCTATAACTGTTTGTAATAGAATAACTAATTTTTAGTTGTTGCATCGATTACAAGTGGTTACAACTAATTAATCGGTGTAGTAATCGAATTACAATCTATTATTCATAGCTTTTGAATTGATTACTGCATCGAAGTAAGATTTTTTACCAACCTTCAATGTGAAACAATTTTAAAAACTGTTCTTTAGGAATTAATGTGAAAATTGATGTGTAAAGACATTTTTAAAACAAAAAATGATTTGTGAAGTAAAAATAGTTTTATAAAATTTTGTTTTCTTCAAATGGTTTCTCTACTTCTTTAGAAAATATTTGATTGAATTAAAGATTATTTGAAGTTCATTTATAAGAGATCCTAAAAAGATAATGTAATTCCTAATTTTAATATCGATCTTCTTGAATCACAATTGTATATACTTTGAAATCTGTAAAACAAATTAAAGTAAGCAGTAAAGTACAATATCAAATAATGATGTTGACAAACAATTTTAGATTAGTTTCAAAGTAAAATCAAATATTTATTTATTATTTTCCCCCCTTTTCTCTTTTTCTCTCCCTTTATTTAATTGAAAATAAGATTTTATTTAACATTTAAAATTTGTGGGATTTTGAAAATTTTAAAAAAATTATTAAAATTCCATTCCTCCCCATTTTGGCACATCAAAAAGAAATAATAGAAAAAATGTACAAAAAATGTTGAAAACATTGTTCAGGATTTAGTCGATAATATTAAAAGAATTATGTGCGTCAGAATCATCATATCAAAAATAAAAAGATCAATATAAATTCAATAATATTAGCAGATAAAGATATCACAATTATCAACATTCATCAAAATATTAAAGTATCCAATATATCAAAATATAATCCAAAACATAATAAAAATAGTAAAAGTGAAATGGGGGTAGATGGGACTAGGGAATACATGTATCAAACAAATAAACACAACTATTTTGGAGGCATTTCATCCATTTTCTGCATTTCTGCTTCTTTGTCTTGTTGTTACAGCCTTAATCTAATTTCCTAAACTTGTTCTTCAAGGTTTTCAAGTCTTTAATTTATTTCATGCTCTTTTTTACCACATTTTTCTTCTAAAATGGACATTCTTTCCTCCATAATGTTGAACCATGCATCTTGAGAGTCAGTTATCTTATTTGCTAGATCTATTGTATGTTTGTGCATTCTTTCAATTAATGCAGTTAGTCTAGCTTCAATTTCTGTGGATACTTTAGCTTGGGTAAAGGTTTGACCAGTTGACTGTATAGGCTAAGATGCATTATCAATCCATTTTTCTTGACTATTTTCTTTGAAACCCATCTTGTGAAAGTGTGATGCAATGATCATTGTGATTGCATTGATTAGTAAGGATAGAATTTCATTAGAAATCTTGATTTTTACTTTAACAAAAAAAGGTATCAGGATCATCCCATATGGAAGAAAATCAATATCAATTCTTTTAGAACATTCGCCTATATATCTTAAAATGAAATATGAAAAGTTAAAATCCAATTGGTTTTTAATGACCCATAATAAAAGTAGATCACCTTCCATGAGTTAGGTGAAATTGGTGATCCTTGGCACTAATACTTTGCTCAAAGCATAATGCAGAATCCTATCTTCAGGAGACAGGCCAATTATCAGTAATTTCCCACTACAATCTTTTAGAGTTGAGTAGGGAAATAACATTTTATTTGCTAGTTCCTTACTATACTCATTGAATCATCTTGCAATAAGCTTAGGCATTGAATTGTCCATAACAAATTCATTTGCAAGAGTTTCAAAATCAATCACACTATGTTTTCTCATCATATAGCTTGATAGTTTACCGTCAGCATCAGCTAAGTTAGCATAGAACATATTTACCAGCCTAGGATAAACTGCTTCTTTAAAAATTAGAAATTTTTCTAGCTTGTACTTAGCCAATAAATCAAGTAAATAGGTTGTTTTAAAAAGTTGATCACTAAAGCATTTCAAAGGCTCAACCTTTTTAATTTCAAAAGCAAGGTAAAAAGCATACTTGTTTGGTGACATGAAAAATGCTTCTTCTTCATTTGGTTATGAAGCTTTCACTGGGGATTTCTCTTTTTGCTTTGCTAGAATCTTGCTTCTTTTTACCATTGTTGATTTGATTAGTGGAAGAAGTAGTTTTTCGATACTTAGGGTTTTGGGTTCGATTTGAGATTCTTTGGTTTTGGAAAGATTTTGAGAAATCAATCTGTCAAAGTGATGGAGAATGATGTTTTTGATGTTTCTGTTGAAAAAATTTGATGGAAAACTATTTGGAAATAAGGATTTTACAGATTTTGGAGAAGGAATGCCAAGAGAAATCAAAGAGAAGTGACTGAGGTTACTGTAGCAAATGGGTTTGACTTCGATTTCATTATGTATCGTATCACACCATGAAGCAATGTGTTCATCAATGTAGAGAGCCAAAAGTCACTAGTGCATCAATTTTGGTTTAAATTTGTTCATTGGATATTCATATGGTAATCAATTTTGAAATCATTATGTGGATGAGTGTTATTTTACATATCGATTATGTAATCAATTTATCCAATATTTTATAAAAAAAAACTTTGAAAATTTCAAGCCTTCCTAAAAGTTTAGAAATTGGTCTGAATCGAAGTATACATCAATTCTTAACATTTAAAAAATGAGAACTACATCGATTATGACATCGATGTAATAGCTAAAAAAAATCAGGATAAATGGAAATCAATTACTAAATTGATCAGAGTGTTCATAGTTTCAATTTTTCTAAAATGTTTTCCTGAAATTTTTAATCAAAAGGCATCTCAAATTACTTAAGGTTTCAAGTTCTTTCCTTGCAAAACAAATTCAACATCTCCAAAGCTTACGTCAGTACTTGCAATATACAAATTAAACATGAGAAATAGGCAGATTTATAGAAAATTAAGGGGAGTTTATCAAGGTCTATCTAGCAACTTCCATTCTACATAAAAAGTAGCTTTCTTTTCTCTCACACATACCTATAAAGCTCAAATCAAGTTTTCTTAGCTGGCATCCAATAGGATTTGTGTCCAAACTTGTTAGTAGATATAGTAGAAACTTTCTTAATAAAGGATAATTTTAGTAACCATACCAATTTTCATTTGGATTTAAAAGATATACACCATTCTTGAATGGGCAATCTCTAATATGAAAATGTTGATGTCGGATTTTGGTATTGAGCCAAACTCCATCCAACGGGGGGATTCTTTCGGGATCTCTAATCGTCAACTGGTTCAAACACAACAAATCAGCAAAATACACAAGGAAGAAGGGAAGAGCAGTAAAGAGACTCGATATTTTTAAAGTGGTTCAGCCAAATCTGGGTATAACCAGACCTTACGTCCACAGTAATGTATTGAAGTGAAGGTGTTTCTACAGAGTTTTGGCACTCAGGTTCTCCTCCCTCTATTTTGACAAAGTTTCTGCCTATTTAAAAAATGTTCCCCCCTTTCTGAAGGCTCCTTCCTCATATTTATGGAGGAAATGAGGTTATAATGGTAATCTCACATGTTGTAAATCTATTACATCAACATTTATTGTACAAGATAGAATAGACAGACAAAATCCTATTATTCAGCTATTGCAAATTGTCTCCAATAGGTGGGCCCGACGTGTCTACTACGCAAAGTGTGAATGGATCTTCTATCTAGCTAGCTCCTAGGTTGCTAGTCATACTTCATCAGCCAGATCATTCAGTCTGGGGACGTACCCGACCTCAGGTAAGTCAAGGTTGAGCTTGCTTTGTCATGCATGAGCTTGAGTTAGGGAGGTTGCTATGCAACATGATCTAATGGCAGAGTGATCTGAATATCCTCTGAGTTGGTCCTTTTGCCACTCTCAGGCTACTTACTGGTCTATCCAGGACAAATCAATTTTGACATATAACATAAGGCCCTTAACTCTCAGCTTGCTTTGTAGAATGGGAGTTAAGATTCTTCAGTTTCTATTCAATCAAAGTTTTTTTTTTAGACTTTCGTTTCATCTGCACCTGGCCATGCCTCTCATGGCACGTGTCCGGCAATTGTGGGGATGGATCTGGATCCTTCGATGGAGATAGATTTGGCTCTATATAAGGGAGGAGGAATCCCTTCTACCTTTGCACTGAGTAGAACAAAAAGATTTTGAATGAACCACCACTATTTTCAGCGTTCTGGCCCTCCATTGGGCTGTGCATGGTTTGCTGCATAGAAAGTTCAGAAGATTTGGCTGCTCTGATAACATGGAGGGATCTTGTATGGATCTCAGACTACGTCCTCTTGGCATTGCCGTGAGGCAATTATTTGACCAACCAAGCTCCTAGCACTTCATGATTTGCTCCTTTCACAAATCAGATGAGAAGTTAGAGGCTGAAGAAAATAAAGAGCTATGGTGCTATCATCAGGAATGCATTGGAAGGAAAAATTTGAGGACCTTGGTGGCTCATAGGCTCTAATCAACTAGGGTGATGCCCCTTGCGGTCGATCCTTCTTCTTAGTCATAGGTTTATCCCTGTGCATTCTGATTAGTCTGTATCCCAAGCTTTTTGGTGTAGTTCTGCCTCGTTGAGGTCTTTTAATGAATAAAGTTTTCCTTTTGCAATCTCTGTGTATTGCTCTTGTATTTTCTATTATTTGAATGATCTGTGCAACCTGCACATAATCAGAAAATTGCATGGGTGAATTAGGATAACCTTGTACTCAGGCCAATCTCATGGCCAAATGATTAAGTTCGCATGAGAGCTACGACATAATAAAGTTTGCATAAGAGCTGCGAAATTAAAGAGTGAGCAATCTCATGCTTGGGCCGATCTCGTGACCAAATAGATAAGTTCACATGGGAGCCATGACATAATAAAGTTCACATGAGAGCTATGAAATTAAAGAGTGAGTGATCTCGTGCTCAAGCCGTTCTGGTGACCAAATAGATAAGTTCACATGAGAACTATGAAATTAATGGGTGAGCTATCTCATGCTCGAGCCAATCTCGTGGCCAAATTGATAAGTTTGCATGAGCTGCGATGTAATAAAGTTCACATAAGAGCTACAAAATTAAAGTTGGCCAATCTTGTGGCTGGGGTGATCTTGTGCCCAAATAAAAGGGTGATTGATTTTGTGGTTCAGGCGATCTTGTGCCCAAATAAAAGGGTGACCGATCTTGTGGTTGGGCTGATCTTGTGCCCAAATAAAAGGGTGATTGATCTTGTGGTCAGGGCAATCTTGTGCCTAAAAGAAGTGTGACCAATCTTATAGTCAGGGCGATCTTGTGCCCAAAAAGGTGCCAATTAAGCGAATCACCTATTCGAAGCAAATTTAAAATTAGTAGTGGTATTCAAAATGTTTGCATAACAAAAGATAGTCCTGATAGTAAGAGACTGCTCTTGCTCGGGGTCCTATCGAGATGGTCCAAGTCATTGCCTGGAAGGTTGTATAATGTAGTTATGCAAACAACCTCTTTCGATGAGATCTTTGATAGCGTCTCTCAACACCCAGCACTCTAAGGTAGCATGCCTGAACTCGTGGTACACAGAATTTCCCTCGATTGAGTCTGGACTTACTGGGAATTTTGAACGGCGGAGGCTTCCTGAAATCTTCTTTATCCATTTCCATTACAAAGATCTTGTCCTGCACATCTGACAAGATGCTATAGGTGCTGTGATGACCTAAAAATAGAGGTCATTCATCTTTGCTCTTCTTAGCGAACTGATGATCGGGACTGTCATTTTCGTTTCCACGATGACCCCTCTTCTTAATTTGGGTCAAGCTGCTTAGCTCAGGTTTTTGCGGACTGAAAGTCTCATCCCATCTAATTTACTTCGTGGCTCACTCATAAAGCTCACCCACGTTGCTAATCAAGGACTTGTATAGACTCTTGAACAACTTTCCGTCTCTGCAAAGTCCTGCTGAAACGGTAGTCAGGATAGCCTCATCTAAGGGCTTTTCCACATTGTTCACCTCACGTCAAAAGCGTGTGATATAGTCTTTTAGCGTTTCGTACTTACTATGGAAGACTGTAGCAAGATGGCACAGGGCGCGAGCTACCTTTTTAGCACTCAATATTTATCAATGAACTTTCCCTGGCACTCCTCCTAACTACTGATGCTACAAGCTAGGAGGTTCCTAAACCACATTGACGGACTTCACCCAAAGTAACGAGGAAGACATGACACCTGGTCAAGGGGTTGTAGGTTTAAAGATCTATCTGGATGTTGAATAGGTCCAGATGGCTATGCGGGTCACTATCTCCATCATATAGCAGAATGGCTGGAACTTTGAGATTGCACGAGAGGGGTTCCTCGTCGATTTCCCTAGAGAAAGGAGTTCGTTCTTCAAAGTGACCTTGGTTATTTTGAGCCTGAGGGTGCTTCTCCAAATGCCTAACTCTTTGAAGGAGATCTTCCACAAAAACATCCAAGCCCCCCGATCTTTGGCTAGAGGCTTGGTGACTTGGTTCACTTTTTTGGCCAGGTGGATGACGATTTAAGGTCTATTCTTGGTTAGACTCACCGGAATGCTCCATTCTGGGTACAGTGGTCTCAGCCTGCCCTTGCACATTTTGAGCTTATGCTTGCACTAACATTGTGACAATTTTAGCTAGCTCTCCCATCATGTGTTCAAGCTTTTCCTGACATTGGAGCCAGGCTTGCAGTCCATCGATGCTGTTGGCGGTGATAATTGGTTGTACAGAGCTGGCTAGAAGGACACCAATAGTTACGCTAATGACAGGAGTGGTGGACGAGTCCATCATCGAGACATGACTCTTTGGAAGACTAGGTTGCACATTTGGCGCTCTGGTGGTTCTTCCCTTGGCCATTATTGTAAGAAACAAACCAGAACAGGTGAGATCCCCATAGACGGCGCCAAAAATGTTGACGTCAGATTTTGGTATTGAGCCAAACTCTGGCTAACAGGGGGATTCTTTTGGGATCTTGAATCATCAACTGGTTCAAACACAACAAATCAGCAAAATACACAAGGAAGAAGGGAAAAGTAGTAAAGAGACTCGAGATTTTTAATGTGGTTCGGCCAAATCCAGGTATAACCAAACCTTACGTCCATAGTAATGTATTTAAGTGAAGGTGTTTCTATAGAGTTTTGGCACTTAGGTTCTCCTCCCTCTATTTTGACAAAGTTTTTGCCTATCTAAAAAATGTTCCCCCCTTTCTGAAGGCTCCTTCCTCATATTTATGGAGGAAAGGAGATTACAATGGTAATCTCATATGTAGTAAATCTATTACATCAACATTTATTGTACAAGACAGAATAAATAGACAAAATCTTGTTATTCAACTATTGTAGATTGTCTCCAGCAAGTGGACCCGACGTGTCTATTGGGTAAAGTGTGAACGGGTCTTCTGTCTAGCGAGCTCCTAGGTCGCTAATCATACTTTATCAGCCAGATCATTCAGTCTGGGGATGTACCCGACCTCGGGTAAGTCGAGGTCGAGCTCACTTTGTCATGCACAAGCTTGAGCTGGGGAGGTCGCTATGCGACGTGATCTAATGGCAGAGTGATCTGAATATCCTTTGAGCTGGTCCTTTTGCCACTCTCGGGCTACTTGCTAGTCCATCCAGGATGAACTGATTTTCACATATAATAGTGTCCCTTATGATTACTATAATAGCAAGTGATATAGGCAGGGTTCCATCTCTTGGATCTTCTAAACTGTTGTCTATATCCTAGACCATTTTTATTTTTAACATTTCTCTGGTTTTCAAGCATGTCATTCAATTTTTCATTACTATCAGCAAAGCTTTGTAGCATCTTATTCAATCTCTCTATCTCCAACTTGTAACAATTACAATGCTCACATACTTTATTTTCACTGACTAATCTTTCAGCTAATACATTTAAATCAGCATTTTCCTTTTCAAGTTTCTCTACCTTTTTAATCAAATTTTCATTTTGACTCTTTAATTTGTTTATTTCCTTATTAGCTTTGGTAAGTGCTTCATAAATCTCTTCATATAGATCATCTGAATCATCATCATCTATTTGATTACTTGAATCACTTGTAGAATCACTAAATTGCAATAAGATAAAGGATACTACAGAACCTATAGATCTTCATTATGCTTGGCCATTAGATTGTGTTCCTCTTTTTCTTTATTCTCAACTTCAACTCTACAACCATAGGTAGTTTCAAGCATATCTAACATTTCTTTTCCTATTTTACATCCTGAAATCTTTGAAAATTCATCAACAAATAAAGTACTAACAATAATCCATTTTAGTTTAGAGGCAAGAAAATGTTTTCTTTCTTCCTCATCAATCCATAACAATTTAGATTTTTGTTCAATAATTCTATTAACAGAGACCATAGGATATTCATATCCAGTTTCTAAAATTCCTAACATGTTAATATCTAGAGCCTCAATAAAGATTTTGAATTTAAATTTCCAAAAATCAAAATTTTCATAGTCAAAAAAAGGTGGATTGTTTAAAGATGAGCAATCAGAGAAAATAGCTAAGTTTGAATCCATATCTTAATGAAACAAATGAGTATCAAAAGCCAAGCTCTAATACCAATTGTCAAGTCCCAAAAAATGATTAAAATGCAGAAGATAAATAGACCTTGCCCTTTTCTTATTGGAGAATTTATATACATCTTTGTATTATACTTGGATTCAATATTAATACAATAGATATGATTATGATTAGCAAGATTAAATGTAAAGTAATAGAAAATAGCAATTGTATAGTGAAGAATAAAAATTAGAAGACACAAGTTTTTAAAGTGGTTTAAATTGAATTAAAACTGCAATTCAAATTTACTCCACTTAATCTTTCTCAATTAAAAAACCTCTTAAATTAAAAAGAAAACTATTAACATTTACCAGGCTCCTGAAATACCAATTTACATCAAATATAAGAAATTACACAGGCTTCTTGCTAATTTAGAAGAATTAAAATAGGCTCTTCTAAACCTAAATAAAAACATAAGAATTAAACATGCTCTTGCTAACCTATATAGATTTCTAAATCCCTAGAAATCTCAAATAAAGAAATAAGAAAGGATTGAAAAATATAATACCATTGGTTTGAGATGAAATCTTAAACAATCTATGATAAACTCAATTAATCTTTAATCAGATCTTAAAAGCTTGATGAAGTAGAGAGAAAATTTGTATAGCACTTTTATCAAATGTTTTCGCACTAGAAGTTATGAAGAAAATTGAGAAAATGGTTTAAATAATAAAGGCAGTTAGGCTGTTGTTTCTACTATAACCATCTGTAACATAATAACTAATTTTTAGTTGTTACATTGATTATGAAATCGATTACAAGTGGTTACAACTAATTAATTGGCGTGGTAATCAAAGTACAGTTTGTTGTTCACAACTTTTGAATCAATTACTGCATCGAAGTAAGACTTAATCGATTACTACATCGAAGTAAGATTTTTTCCCAACCTTTGGTTTGAAACAATTTTGAAAACTATTCTTTAGGAATTGATGTGAACATCGATGTATATAGACATTTTTAAAACAGAAATCAATGTGGAAATCAATTTGTGAAGTAAAAAATAGTTTTATAAAATTTTGTTTTCTTCAAATGGTTTTTCTATTTCATTTAGAAAATATTTCATTGAATTAAAGATTATTTAAAATTCATTTACAAGAGATCATGAAAAGATAAAGCAATTCCAAATTTTAATGTCGATCTTCTTCTATCACAATTGTATATACTTTGAAACGTATAAAACAAATTAAAGTAAGTAGTAAAGTAAAATATCAAATAATGATGTGAAAAATTGATTAAATTTCTTTTTTCAATATCAAAACTAAGGTATATGTGTAGTTAGGGTAACCTAGGCTAGAAAGGAGAATTGTAGTCTCTCTATTCTACTTTAGACATTGTATCATGAGGGTAGAATTTCTATGAAGCCATCTACAACTAAGTGGGGAAATTGCTATCGTAAAGGTAGTTTCCTAGAAATGCCTTGCCTAACATTTCCTTCTTTAATTTTTTTTCTATGTGTTTTCTCCATTTTTTTAATATCTCCCAACAATTTTAGGATAGTAATCATTCTCCAAATGAAAATTTAGATCATGGAGAAAACCTCAAAGTTTTGTTTTTTCAAAAATTTCATAAAATTCAATGGTACTACATAAGAAGACAACTAAATGTTTGAGGAAGAAATTCAAATGAATGGAAATGCTTTGAATCATTTTGTATGAGATAGAATTGGTGTGAAGATTTAAATTTTCAATAAAAATTCATGAGATAATTTTAAATTTTTAAATTTATTGATATTCCACAAATTTGAAATTATATTGTTTTTATCTTAGATTATTTTTAATACTTCTGATATGTGTTTGGTAGTGTTTAAAAGAATGATGAGTTTAAATGAATAAATTTCATTCATGGAAAACTATTACATAGAGATGAAAGTTATTAGTCTATATGGTATGTTTTCAAGTTTTGTAACATAATCACTTTGTTAAATTATGTGCATTAGAGTTTTAAAAGACAAAGAGACCCATTACAAATTGAAGAAGAACATTAGAGTATGAAGAATTTAGAACAACTCGTCAAATTGATCCTTCAACATTATAAGCAACAGAGAACCGATGCTAATATCAGTATCATACTAAGAGCACGTAAGATCTAGACTCTAACTTTATGAGAAAAAAAAAAGCCAAACTTGTGCAATTCTTCCTTCTTGCTATCACATATTTATTGTGATTTTATTTATTGATTTCCTACTTATATTTGTTTGAATTTGAACCTCCCTAGAAGTGGGATGTGAAGATTTTGCTTCATGTCAATTGCTTTGCTCATTTATGTTTTAGTGATATCTTTTAATAATGATAAAATTCTTTGTTTGAATTGCATGTGAAGAATTTTTGTAATACTAAATTAAATGACCACATTTAGTTTTATTAGGTGAATGCTAATGTTATAGCAAGATCATATGTTATCTAATACTTTCATATAATTTGTGAATTATGAGATGTAGTCAAAATACTTGAATGTAGCTAATTACAAATGAGGTTTCTTGAAAGACACAATTGCATAAGGAAAATTTTTTATAGTGGGCTTATTACAAGCGTAGGCGCATATTAAAATCTTCAAAAGAGAATGGATTTCATTATCCATGTTGAAGGTGCACAATTTCATGATTTTCTTGATGTTACATATGGCATATTTACTTGTCCTATTGTTTATGATAGATCACATTGGATTATATGATTGATTAATATGCTATAATTTGTAAAATATAGTGGATAACATCTTATATTTTTTTTACTAAATGAAAAATACAAAAGAGTTAGAAATGAAATTATTAATATTATTATTAATTTTGAAACAATATATGTTTCAATTATATGATTAATATAAATTCATATTTGAGTATCATAAATTTTATGATATGTTTTGATTGTGAATTTGATCATACAATTATTTTTGTGCCTATAGAAATCTTCTTGTATAAGAGGTTGAACTTTGATGTTTAAGTTTGATGAAATTTGCGTGAAATAATACTTGTAAGTACAAGTACAAGACATTTGTGTATTTTATTCTAAAAGTTTACATATTGTGAATTTGTAAATAGATATTATAACACTTCTTTTGAGAAAGCAATGCAGTTATTTCTTAGAGATATTTGAACAAGCATTGAAGAGAATGTAAAAAGGGAGTTATTTCTTATAGATATTTGAATAAGCATGGAAGATAATGTGAAGGTCCCAGATAAAATAGGATGTAATTGGATCTTGCCCTTATTCCTTTAGGGGAATGTACATACACCTTTGTATATTATGAATTCTTCTTTAAATTTTAACATGACTATAATTTATTGCCTTGAATTAAGAAATGCAGTAGAAAATTAAGCAGTGAAATATGTAGAATGCAAATTGATAGTTGTGCAGCAAGAATGTAAATATAGGAGCAGAAAAGTAAAGATTCAGACACAAGGTTTATAAAGTGGTTCAGCTTAAATTGAAATCGCAATTCAAGTCTACTCCACTGGATAATCTTCAACCAGATTATCACTTTTATTATAAAACTATAAGGATTAAAATAGGCTCTTGAATTGCCAGTCTAAACCACAAGAATTACACCAAGTTTCTTGCTAACCTATGACAAACATAAGAATTAAAATAGGCTCTTGCTAGCCTAAATAAATTTCTACCAACCTAGAAATCTCAACAAAAAAGTAAAGATGAAAATGATTAAGGTAAAGTAAGAAATACAATACCAATAGTTTGAGATGAAATCTTAAATAGCCAATATGAATATAGCAAAATTTTGATTCAAAATCTCTTGATTGATTGAGAAAAATAGTGAGGTGAAAGCCAATCTTGTTTTACTCTATTTTCTTAAAGAATTTTACACTTAAAGGAGAAAGAAAATTGTGAAATCTGTTAAAAAAACTGAAGGCGGTTGGGTTTTTATAACTGTTGTAACCTATTATAACAGAATAACTAACTTTCAATTTGTGAATTGATTCAGAATGGTTACAACTAATGAATTGATTTGGTAATTGAATCATAGCATTTGTGATTAGGTCTTCAATTGATTACTAAATCAATTTAGGTCAAATTCCTAACCTCCGGTAAAAAGAATTTTTCAAAACTTCTCTTCACAAATTAATTGATGAATTGATTCTAGTATGATTTTCACAAGTTCTTTAAGGAATCGATTCTTGAATTAATTCACAAGGTATAAAATAGTTTTATAAAATATATGCTTATGAAAAAAATCATTTAAAAGCTTTGTTTGAAAAATAATTTTTAAAATATCTTCAAGTGGAAAAAATGTAGTGGAAATGAGTTAAGAAGAAAAAAAATAATAATATATCCTAATTTGAGATAATAGCTTGAAGATTGACTAAATTGTCTCTCAAATCGATTAGGGAATCAATTCATGTAGGAAGACTGAAAATTTCTGAAATTTTGGATCAAAAAAACACATTGAGAATTCTTCTAAATCAGTTCTAGAATCAATTTAAAATGTAAATTTTTGAGTTGTGAATCAATTCAAATATTCAAATAAATCTTTGGAAAAATTATAATCAATTCTGGATTTGGTTCAGGGTCCATAAATCAATTTTTATATTAAAATAAACCAGAATTTGCTGTCAATTCTTTTACCTCTAATTCTTAAAACATATACTTGCAAAATAAACTTAAGAAATTCTGGTGCCAAAGTTAGATTTTGCATTTAAGGATCAAACATAACAAATCAAAAAGATCAAAATTATAAGATTTAAAAAGTATACAGCATGCAATATGAAGCAATAGAAAACTAACTAATTAAGATCATTTTCTTCAGGTTCATCATTCCAATTTCCCTTCTGATAAACACAAATCTCTTTTCATCTAAAGGTTTTGTAAAAATATCAACTAACTAAAAATCTATTTAAACAAAATCATTTGAAATGTCCCCCTTCTAAACATGATCCCTTAAGAAATGGTGTCTGATTTCAATGTGCTTAGTCTTAGAGTGCATGACATGGTTTTTGGTAATATTTATGGCACTTGTGCTATCACAAAGTATTGGAATTTTCTGAAATTTTAGTCCATAGTCTAAAAGCTATTGTTTCATCTAGAAAATTTAGGCACAGCAACTTCCAACTGCTATGTACTCTGCCTCAGCAGTAGATCATGCAACACAATTTTACTTTTTACATGACCAAGAGACTAATGAATGGCCAATGAATTGACAAGTGCTCTCCCTATCTGCTTTACTCCCTGCATAATTTGCATCAAAATATCCTAATAAATTATAAGTATCAAACTTAGGATACCAAAGTCCTAAATATTTGGTTCCTACTAGGCACCTGAAAATCCTTTTAATTGCAAATAGGTGTGACCCTTTTGGGTTAGTTTGATATTTTGCATAAACACAAATGCTTAGCATAATATCAGGCCCACTTATAGTTAAGTATAATAGACTACCTATCATGCCTCTAAATAGAGAAGGATCTACATTTTTGCCATTCAAATCATGTTCTAATTTTAAAAATGAACTCATATGTGTGCCTATAGGTTTACTTTTATCAAATTGAAATTTCTTTAGCAGTTCGAGAGTATATTTAATTTGACGTAAGAAAATACCTTTGGCTAATTGTTTAATCTGTAGGCCAAGGAAAAAGGTCAATTCCCCCATCATGGACATCTCAAATTTGTTTTGCATTAATTTTGAGAAATTTTTGCATAATTGTTCATTTATAGAGGCCAAAGCAATGTCATCTGCATAAATTTGTACCCTTCTCTAATATAAAGAGTGTTGTATCAACATTCCCTCTTTTAAAGCCTTTTTGGATTAAAAACTTATTAAGTCTATCATACTAGGCTCTAGGAGCTTACTTTAAACCATATAAGGCCTTTTTTAGCTTAAAAACATAGTCTGGATTTAGGGGGTCTTCAAAACCTGGGGGCTATTGTACATAAATATCTTCTAAAATGTATCCATTTAGAAAAGCACTTTTAACATCCATCTGGTAAAGTTTGAAATTTCTTGTACAAGCAAATGCCAACAACATTCTAACATCTTCTAGCCTAGCTATTGGTGCAAAGGTTTCATCAAAATCTATTCCTTCTTCCTGGTTATATCCTTTTGCTACTAGCCTAACTTTGTTTCTCATTACCACTCCATTCTCATCCAATTTATTTCTAAAAACCTAGCGAGTCCTTATTACATTATGATGATCAGATTTTGGCACAAGTGTCCAAACTTGATTTCTTTTAAATTGGTTTAATTCTTCTTCCATAGCCAAAATCCAATTGTCATCTTATAGGGCCTCTTGAATATTTTTAGGCTCTATTAGAGAAACAAAAATAGAGTGATTGCAAAAAATTTTCAAGTTACTACGATTGCCTATTTAGATACATCTCTTATGATAAGATTTCTAGGACGATTTCCCATAAATTTCCAAAGTTAGTAAGGAGAGTTAGGTGGTGTAATGTCGAAAATGATAGTGTTCCTGTTCTTCTCTTAGATCTATAGTATGTACTTTTGATTCATCTTGTTGAATATCTGAAGTTAAGATAAAGGCCCACTAGTCTTGTTGATCTTCCTCTGCACTTGATCTATGAACACTTAAAGCAAATTCATCAAAGATAACATGCACAAATTCTTCTATCTTCAGGTCCTTCTATTATATACCCTAAAGGCCTTGCTAGATGAAGAATAGCCAAGAAAAATACCTTTATTAGACTTAGGATCAAATTT
>JANHAO010012495.1:0-16365 GCA_026873985.1 Saraca asoca | reverse complement strand
TAAATAATTTAAATAAATAACTTATTATTAAAACAGATAAATATAAAAATTCTATTTATGATTTAAATTATTAATAGAAAATAAAAAATTCAAAATTTTAATTTATTCTTTTATAAATGAAAAAAATTTATTGCGTAACGATATTTATGCAAACGTGACGATCATATATTTTACGGTATTAGACGGATTTTCTCATGAGAAGGAGCCACAAATCCACCGAGCGAGAGAACCCAAAGATTCAAAGCCTAGGGCTCAATGGGCTCATCCCATTCCCACTTGTTGTAAAAGTAGCTTGCATCTTGAACCCTTAAGCCCACTATCGAACTTGGATCACAACTGAACCCAACTCACAAAGACAGGCCATTTATTTAGAACCAATTCAAAAGAGCTATGAACCTATCCGATTGATAAATCCAACCTGCACCATCAGAAGCTTCAAGACAACTCCACACCGAAAACCGCTGCAACCAGTCAACCACCGATCATCCGGAATCACCCCAACCTTTCTCATAACCTCTCTCCACCCTTCGAACCACCGTTACTGGCAGAGAATAACTACTGAACCAGAGAATCTCCATCGGAGCACCATCGCAAACCACCTTCGACTTCCTATGGCTCCTATCCATTTGCGGCCTTTCCACTGAATTCCTCAACCCAACGTGAGCCACAAGATCAAGCAGATCTCCACCAGTCGCGTCCTTCGATCAGAGACCACCACCTTCTTTACCGAAGCTCTTCCAAAGCCGTTTGATCAGCCTCCCACTTGCACTCGCAAAGCCACCCAAAAAGTAAAGTGTGAGTAAACAGGGGTAAGTAAATCATACAACTCAGTTAATCATCTCTGTCATTTATACCTGAACAAGCATAAGTTCTGGATTTCTATATGCGCTTGCTTGATTTGGAGTTTTAGGTATGTGTTTGAGGTCGACACAAGTATCATAAATGTAAAGTATCTAGCATGGACACATTTTATTTCTCTTTGTATAACTAATAGCTCGTACTTTCACTGTTGGAGTTGTGGTCTTTTTCCTCTAAACCTGGATTTAGGTATTCTTTGTAATCTCGCGGCATTTGAGAAACTCTTAGATACATATTATGTATTACATAAAATCAGTTAAATGTAATAGGATAATTGATATGATTGAACTTGTATAATACATGCCAAGACTCATGATTCCTAGTGGGTGAGCGGATATGATGTTGTTGAGCTTTAATTCTAGCTACAAGTTTTGGTTTCTTTCCGTAACTGGACTTACCTGATCATGCAATTGTTTATGCCATACAGGTACAATGGACAACCTTGTAGATTCTCTAAACAATGCCTATCAAGATTTTGTTGCAGCAGCAGCAGGTGTGCTAGAAGCCAAAGAACATGCTGTTGTTGAGAGAACAACGCCAACAGAAATCACTGCTTTAGAAAACTTCAAAGAAAAGTGGGAATTATTTAGAGTGGCATGTGATCAAGCCGAGGAGTTTGTGGAGTCTATGAAGCAAAGGATTGGATCAGAGTCTCTAGTGGATGAGGCAACTGGGTCTTTGGCCGGAAAGTCTGGACAGGCTACAACAACTGGTCTTCCACCCATTAGCGCAGTTCGGTTAGAACAGATGAGTAAAGCAGTCCGGTGGCTCGTGATAGAACTGCAGCATGGTTCTGGAACTGCTAGTGCTTCTTCAGCACATTCACACCCCTCGGCACCTTTTGACGCCAGATTTTCTGAAGATGCTGCTCAATAGCAGAAATGCAATAATTGTAAGAAGGTGATTTTGCAGTGTACAATTTTGTACTTGTATATTTCTATTGTGCTTACTCTGTACTAGTTTAAGCAATTCTTTGTTCGTGTGCTTGAAAGTTCTCCTGCCCATGCCTGGACAATACTCCGGAGTCTAGAAGCCAAAGAACACGCGGGTTTTCAGAAAACAACAGCAATTATAGTTTGATATTGGTGTAGAAACCTTGTGATCAGGCTATTATTTGCTAAATAATAAATATTATATCTTAGCATAGGCATTAAAATTGCTCACATATGCCATACAAGCATGTTTAGTTTCATGCATGGACAGAGTGCAAGACGAGGAGCTATCTTTTGTGCTAATATAATTTGAAGAAAGATTATATCTGCTGGGAATGATGTGTGAACAGTGGCGGACGCAGGAATTATTGTCAGTGGGGACTGAGAATCGGTGATAGTTCATGCTTCGTGAGAAAGCTTTTGAAAAAAATGGGGAAGATATTCGACTAAGAGGAATTTTACATTATATATAAAATAAAGAATTTATGATTTATCTCTTGTAATATTGGTAGCAAATAATTATGATTCTATATTTTTCTATTTATTAGTTTTTTTTAAGGATAAATCAATAAGTTTAGAAATAAAATAGATTATTTTATGTCATAAGTGTTATTATTAGTCTCTTTTAAAAATTTGCAGTAAATATTTATATATTATTTAATCTTTTAAAATGATTGGCATTAAAATTCAAATATATTATAATATGAATTATAGAAAATAACAAACCTTCCCGTTAAGCTATCTCTCAATTTTCTGTTCATCAGCTTTTATTCCACATTTCAATTTTTTTTTTACTTTATTTTTAAGCCACGGAAAAATATTTAGTTATTGGGCTTGTTCTGTAGATATCAATATTCTTTTTTTAGCTGTTACAAGTAGAAATGTTCTTGGGTTCTATAAAAATGTGTAACAGGCTAGTTGAGAAAATTTAATTATTGAACTTTTTCATTGTTCACATAAAAGAAAATAAATAATATTTATTAGACTTATTTTTCCTTTGATTGTTGTCCCATTATATCTCCCATTATTTTTTTTTCTTTTAAAAAAAATTTGAATGGGGGCTGAAGCCCCCACTCGTCCCAATGCACGTCCGCCACTGTGTGTGAAAGTTGAAGAAAACTATTTTTATAAGCGCTTGAAAGGATGGGTTGGATAAACTGGCTTTAGCCCGTGAACATGGGTTTGTTTGCAAGGCTATAATCCCATGGCAATACGCCAAATGTCGAAGTCCTAAACGGAGTTCCACTACAAACTAAAGATTTGGCGAATTGGAAGTCTTCAATTAAAAATAACATTTATTTTTAAATATTTAGTCAGTAATGAGTGATGTAGGACGAGTTAATACACCTAAGAGGGATGAATTAAGTGTTTTTAAAGCTTTCATAATTTTTAAAATTTTCTTTAAAAAACTTTTGATTTTTTGGTAGTCATAGAATAATTTTAATTCAATAACATAAGTTAGCTTTATGAAGATATTTGCACTCAATATATAACAAATTAAAATACTTGTATGAAGTAATTCATTTAACTATACACAAATAAGACATCAAAAAACACATATATAGATGGATATCAATTTTTCAACTATTCAAATTTTCAAGCAATAAAATAAATATTGAAGCTCAATATATCTATAAATTTTCATTAACAAAAATAGAGCATGTCTATTGTTTAAATATTTAATATATTGGAATCAATAATTTTAACAATATTTCTCAAGCAATTTAAATTCCACAACCCTAGTTAATCAAACATAAAGATTCATAGTGGTTTCCCTTTGAAAATCCACTTTATGGTATATATTCATTTTTCAAGCTTTACAAGTTTAAACTACTTCTTTACTATCCCTTCAAGTTTCAACCCACACTTAAAGAGGCCTTACAATCTTTTTATTCCTCCTTAAACAAATTACTCTTTATAGGGGATACCTTGCCCTCTCAAAAAATTTCTATAAGATACCTTGCCTTCTCAATCAAATTCTCAGTAATATCTCACACTTAACGTGTTTATCAATGAGATACCTCACCCTTTACAGTTGGATATAAATATAAGATGAAGAACAATTCAAACAAACTTTCTTAAAAGTAGATAAAACAAATTGAACATCTAGAATAGAAGAATTTCATAATGAAGAACTGAAATCTTGATTTTGATGAAAGAAAGAGCAATAGATGATAAATAATGAAATTTATGCTTCTTTATGTGTTGTGTTTGAAGATTCTTAGCCTATATAAGAAGCCCATAATGTTTTATAGTCGTTTAGGATGCTTTTAGATGAAAAATAGCCATTATAATTGAAACCAAGATAGAATAATCGATTCTAGGATTGATTCTTGTGAACTCTGGAGTTAAGAATTGATTTTAACTAAATTCCAAATTTTTGTTTGACAGGAGTCAATTCTCAAAGATATGATTGCATAATCAACTTTAAAAGGTCATAACTTTTACGTTTTAAGACCATTTTAAGCAAATAACCTATCTTTGAGAAGGTATCTAAGCCTACTTTCAAATGGAAATGGTTTCATGCTCATATCTTATGTATTTTTTGAGACATCATAAAAACAATGAGAAGAAGTTAGAAAGATTGGATTGTGAAAAATTGATTTTTTAACTCAAATTAAAAAGGTAATAACTCTTTCATTTCTTCATCATTTTATGAAAACAACCTAGCCATGGAAAGATCTTTGAGTATATTTTTATATGAAATAAATTTCATAATTAAATCATATCTATTTTATGAGATATGATTAAAATTGTGATCAAAGGTCAAAACTGAAAAGACAAAAACTCATATTTCTTTTGTTTTTGAAGTGCCACCACGATTATCTTGTGAAAACATATTTGTGAGCTGTCTTTTTAAAAAATTTTGGTCTAGCGAAGATTTTATAACCATGTTTGAACTCTATATAATAACAAATATTATTTTACAAGAAAGTCTAAGCTTAAAAGGAAAAACTATACCCATTGCAGTCCTCAAGCTTTTCTTGCTACTTCTAAACTTCAAAAACTACAACATTCCAATTACTCAATTCTTGTAGCACATTTTCTTTCCTGCCTTTTTTCCTTCTTCCTTCTTAAGTTGAGCATGATAGGATGTTTCATTTATTGATTCCAATGCTAACTCTTCTTCCTTTAGACAATTCTATAGAATATACATAAACTTTATAAGCCATATAGTAAGTCCAATCTAATATTTAAAGATATAAATATGCATGATTTATATATAGAAAATATGAAAAGTTATCACAAGAACATGCATTATCATCATCATCATCATCATTTATATTTATCAATCATAGCATCGCATGCCTATTTGTTAACATTGGATTTCGGTTCGTATGGATGGTCCCAAAATTTGGCCAATGGGAGGAGTTTAGAGATCCAATTACTGCTTTTGGAGTGCAAAGGGAGATGATCTGAGAGGAAGAAAGAATGGGAGACGTAGTGTTTTTGATGTGGTTCGGCTAAATCCAAGCGGCACCAGACCCTACATCCATGGCGGAGATTTTATTTATGTGTTGAGAAATGATTTTAGCAGAGTTTCTGCTTACAAAGTTTTTGGCCTCTTCCTCCTCTCTTCTAACAATGCAATCCTATTTATAGAGGAAGGAGGAGTTACATGCATTAAATACAAGCTATAGTTGTATTACATCAAGAAATAAATGAAAAAGATAGTAAAAGGCTGCAATTCGACTATTGCAGGAAATAGGTTGCGGGATAGGCCCCTCTTGTCGGCTGTGGACTGGCATATATGTTTGTCGCACGAGGCTGGGATTCCTAGCCTAGGGTCACCATGGAGGGTCACTGTAGCGAGCCTGATACTGCTATAGTGAGGTAGCGAGCTTGAGCAGAATGGTCGATTACCCGATGAGTTCGTCTTCATGGTTTCCTCGCTGTCTGGTGGCGAGCGAGGTGGGACTTACTTTGCAAGATGATATCAGGACGACTTCTCTATATCGCTTTCTAACGAAGGGTAAAGCGAAGCTTGCTGGGCGCCTTTGGCGAGTTTGGCAATCTGGCCTCGGGTCTGTTGTGATCTCTCGAGGTCGATTTTTGCCTATAACATAAGCCCCCAACTCTCGATTCGCTTTATGGATCGAGAGTTGCAAGTTTTTGAGGCTTGATTTGTATCTCCAATCAGTGTCCTTACTTGATCGAAGTATCATATCAGATGTCTTTTCATTCTGTGTTAGACCATGCCTTCTTCTATTTATCATTTTTGGCCATTAACGTGACATTACCGCCAGTTTTGGGCTGTCGGATGAAGATCAGTTGGATTTCTTCTGGATTCTTCAAGGGGCCGAGCAGGTTTTTTTATAGTCTGAGGGGGGTTTCCCCTTTTGTTTCAGAGAAGGTCAATGAAGGAGACTGATAAGCCCCCTGTGAGGAGACTAATGAGCCCCCTGTGTTTTGGTGTCTTAGCTTCCGACGAAGCTCGTTGAGACATGGATGGTCTATTACAGAGTGTTGGGAGACATGGATAGCCCGTTGCATGTGGCTCCATCGCAGGATCCGTCTGGCGGGCTTTTGGGGCATCTTGTGCTGATCTTGGGCTATTTTCCTCAGCGTTGTTTGTGGTGCTACTGCCTGGCTAGCTGACTTTTTATCACTTTTTGAATTGCTCTAGGTTTGGCTCAAGAAGGCATGTCGGAGGAATATAAGCAGGAGCAGCTGAAGGTCGCTGTCCTTCCTGCAGGCACGAGCTCACTGACTAGCCTTCTGCTCTTCTTGCAGGAATGGTCGTGTTGAGTCTTTGAGCTTCTTGCCTTTATTTCTTCATTTCTTCTTTTGATGTAATTTTGCCTTTCTAAGGCTCTTTGCCGTAACTTCTGAAATTTGTAATGGATGCTTAGTGCATCGTTGTATGTACATTTTTTATGATTAATGAAATATTTTCTTTTGCCTATCGACTGCACTTTAGTTTTCTGCCCTTTATCTGGTTGTTCTCAGCGAGTGAGAGTTAGGTCACATGTGAGCTACGACAGACAAGAAATTTGGTGTGAACCGCGATTCTTTGGCTATATGATGGCTATGAATATGTCACATGAGAGCTACGATAAGTTCATTATGGCGTTCCTGTTATGTGGAAAACTGGTCGTCCATCGTTTAATTTGAAAATGTTGTCGGGGTAGGCTCGTGGGCTATCTCACCCTCGGCTGCGAGGTAGGCTCTGGGCCATCTCACCCTCAGACGCGAGGTAGGCTCTAGGACATCTCACCCTCGGCTACGAGGTAGGCTTTGGAGTTGTCTTGCCCCTAAACAGACTGTGCGTTTGCGCTATCATAAGGTAGGCTCTGGGCCGTCTCACCCTCGGATGTGAGGTAGGGTCAGGGACCGTCTCACCCTTGAACAGGTTTTATTTTTGTTAAGACGATGGCTTGTTGCATAGCAAGGTCGCACGTGAGTACCATAGCGAGCTTGTTGTTTCATGGTTGGAAGACTTGCGCTCTTTGTCATAGTTCATGGAATGTGGCTTGCTTTGGATGTAACGACAAGATAGGCCTTGCACCATCTTACCCCCGGATGAATCCTTGCAATGATGGAGTGAAAACTCTTTGTCTAGATAATGCTTGGCCAATCGGCATCAAGGGCACCTCATTCAGGGGACGAATCCTCTGCTGAATGGGTATTGTCCTGCCTTAGCTCACAGGTTGGCTGGGGGTTGTCCCTCTTTGTACAATCGCACGAGGGGCCCTCATCCTCGTGCCATTATTAAGTTGCAATGGAGACTTCAGAGAGTAGATGGCTCCCCACAGACGGTGCCAAAATGTTGACATCAGATTTTGATTCGTACGGATGGTCCTAAAATCCTACCAACGGGAGGAGTTCGGGGATCTAATTGCTGCTTTTGAAGTACAAAAGGAGATGGTCTGAGAGGAAGAAAGAAGGGGATTCACAGTGTTTTTAACGTGGTCCAGCTAAATTTGAGTGGCACCGGACCCTACGTCCATGGCAGAGATTTTATTTATGTGTTGAGAAATGATTTTAGCAGAGTTTTTGCTTACAAAGTTTTTGGCCTCTTCCTCCTCTCTTTTAACAATGCAATCCTATTTATAGAGGAAGGAGGAGTTACATGCATGAAATACAAGCTATAGTTGTGTTACATCAAGAAATAAATGAAAAAGACAGTAAAAGGCTGCAATCCAACTGTTGCAGGAAATAGGCTGCGAGATTGGCCCCTCTTGTCGATTGTGGAATAGCATATATGTTTATTGCACGGGGCAAGGATTCTTAGCCCGGGGTCGCTGTAGCGAGCCTGATGCTGCTGTAATGAGGTAGTGAGCTCGAGCAGAATGGTTAGCTACCCAACGAGCTGGTCTTCATGGTTTCCTCACTATCTGGTGGCGAGCGAGGTGGGACTTTTTTCGTGAGATGATATTGGGACGACTTCGCTGTACCACTTTCTGACAAAGGGTGAAGCGAACCTTGCTGGGCACCTTTGGCGAGTTGGGCAATTTGGCCTCGGGTTTGTCGTGATCTCTCGAGGTTGATTTTTGCTTATAACACTATTAAACTTGTATATGATATAACACTTAGCACAAAGGACATACTATGTCTTCGTAACACCTTTTTGTCATAATCAAAACTCATCATGTAGAACCTTGGGGCTAAAAATTTCCCTCTTTTTGATGGTGACAAATCACTAAAGAAAAACATGTTGCAGTTAAATATTCAATCTAATAAGCATGAGAAGATATCAATATATTAAGCACATAACATATTTTTCTTTTCATTATTTTCTCCCCTTATTTGACATCAACAAAAATGATAAGCAAACCAATTGAAGCAAAAGATTCAAAAAAAGTGATGTCATTATGTCACCTCTATTTTTCATTATCATCTTTTTCTTTTTCTTTTCCCTTTAAAAAGATGAAACTAGTTTAAAATATAAGTATCATTGCAAGCTAAACTTTTCATTTTTTGTATGCAAAGATAATTTTTATCATATGATCTCAACCAAATTTCTTAAAGATTTCATACCAAAATCATATGAAAACATTCATCAAAGAATCGAGTCAAAAGATTTAGCATTTTATCTTCTTCCTTTAAGTATGTATGAGAGGACATTTTAATGTGTCAAAATTGTTAGCATAGAATCATGACCTTCATGTCAAAAGAAATGTGAGCCATAACATAGATCAAGTATAAGCAAAGCTCTCCCTCAAATCATGCTATTTAAATAAACATTTCTATGGTAAAAGATACAAACTATATGTCTTTTGATGAGGCAAAGTAGAAGTAAAGCCAAAAGTTCTTTTTTAACAAAAATAGCAACATTGTAACCATGCATATTTACTAATGATTCACAAAATTATGTAAGTATGATATATGATAAAGATATTTAAAATATATACAAAAAAAACATCACATACAAATTTTTCTCTCCCTTAATGAAACAACATTAATTTTCTCTTAGTTTAAAAAATAAACTATCTTTTTTTCGAAAACAATTCCAAATTAAGGTATTGAAAACATGAAGAGCATGAAAGCTAAAGACAAACATGTTTATCAAACTATATAATCATATTTAAAACATGATAAATATAAACCTTTCCCAATCCAACAAAAGACATTTTAATTTCTCTCCCTTTCACAACACTTCATTAAAACAACAAATTTTATATTCTAAAGTAATGAAAAGAACATTAGGTGAAACATGGAAGGGAAATTTATGAGTGCCAAGGTTCTTAGTTATGCTTGACTTTGAAAGAGGATTGAAAGCCATTGATCATCATGCCAAGACTTGATCTTCCAACTTTTTCAATACTCCAAACTCTTGAAGTTGATCTTTTTAGTTTTCTCACATATCATGAGGATTCCCGCAAGCTTTTTGAGCACAATACCAAAGATAAGAGATTAAGATATACCAGACAAATTCTAAGGGTTAGCTTTAAGCATTATTCAATCACTTCTTAAAATATATTCAAGGTTGATGGAAAACATGTAGCAAGTATTAAATCAACAACCTTGAAACTTGAAACTTTGACAAGATAAAAGAAATGTTCATAAAATTATTTTGAACGTAACAAGAATTTTTGGAAATCTTAAAAAACAAGATTTATGATTTTAGAATACATGAAATCATTAAAAACTTATCAAAACATCTTGAGGAACTAAGAGTATAATAGCAAAAAGGTGTACCTAACTCTCAAGAATACAAATATTCACCAATAACAACTGATTTAAAGAAATAAGCTCCTTATGATACTTTGGTATATATGACCATTAGAATAACATGAAGCTGTTATCTTTTAAAATTCAAATATAGGCATATAAATACTTTCAATAAGTATTGGTGACATACTTGCCTTGATAAAAGGAATTACCTTCCTTTAGCATAAAGAGCACAAATCATTTTAAAGAAAAAGTCAAATGTACTTATGATATGTCTAATCCTTAACTATCTAATCTCAAGCAAGATATAAAGCACATTGATCATAAAGAGGATAAAGTATACTAAACATTTAAATTTTTATTCCTTTTTATGGAAGCTAACTTTTTTGAGAGTTGATTTGCAATATTCTCAAGTTGAACCTGTTTCTCATTTTCATAGTATGATTGAAGTAGTATCACTCTTCTTTCTTACATGACAACTCTGGACAACTTCTTTTTGGTACCCAATTGAAGCTTGGGTTTATGAAATTTAGGTAAATATTGTTGACATCAGAATTTGGTTCGCGTGAAAAGTCCCAACCTCCGGCCAACCGACAGGAGGGGGGATTCTTACAGGATCTCTGGCCTATAGCCGGTTCAAATACAAATAAGATTGAAAAATAATCAAAGGGGCAGAAAAGAAGAGCAAGAAGGGAGGCATAAGTTTTAGCGTGGTTCAGCCAAATTCAGAAATCACCAGACCTTACGTCTATGGTAGCGTGTTATTAATATATTATTTCTACAGTATACAATGCTCTATCTCTATTTTTGTAGAGTTTCGGTATGGTCGAATCAGCTCTCTCTTACAGAGGGGCTCCTTCCTCATATTTATAGAGGAGAGGAGGCTACAATAGTAATTACACATGTAGTAAACCTATTACATCAGTATTTATTATACAAGATAGAAGATGTAGACTAGATTTCCTCTTTCGGTTGTTGTAGGCCGTCTTTTACAGGTGAGGCCCCATTTGTCCATTATGGCAAGACATGATTTAACCCTTCTATCTGTGAGCCCTTGGTCGTAGGCTATACTTCGTCAAGTTGCTTGCTCGGTCCTAGGAATAGCGAGTTTGAACTCGCACCTTTGGGTATGAGTCGGGGTCGATGAAATCGCTTCGCGACGTGACGAAACGACCCTAGGCGTTGCTCGAGTTGATCCTCTCGCTGGTCTCAGTCTTCTCATGAGCTCTCTCGGCCCTAGCCAATTTTTGCATATAACATAAGCCCCTAACTCGCAGCTCACTTTGCGGGCTGAGAGTTGAGACTCTTCAGTTCTTGAACCGTCAGCCTTTTCTCGAGACTGTCATTTCATCTGCACTAGGCCACATCTCTGTGACATGTGTCCAGTAGCTATTGTTAGGTCGATTTGGGTGACTTTCACATTCCTGAGAAATTGTGCAAGAGGCACGCACACTTGGTTGCAAGTGAGCTATGAATTAGAGCGATCCCGCATCCTGGCTGACCTCAGGACCAATTAAATAAACAATTCCACATAATAATTACGAACTTGATAACGAGTGATCCCATGCTCGGGCTGATTTCATGGCCAAAGTGAAAAGTGCGCATGGAAGCTGTGACGTAATTGAATTTGCATGAAAGTTGCGAGGTTTAACGTTCTGTTACCTTGGGCGAATGATCGACCTGTCAATTCTTTATGCTTCAATGATTATGGAGGCACGCTAGCGTTGAGTATTTAGGAGTGCCTCCGCACCTCAGTGAGCAAGCAGCTGTGCTAGTGAAGCGAGTGTTTTTTAGTGCCTCCACACCTTAGTGAGCACGCAGCATTGCTAGCACAACAATCATTTTTTAGTGCCTCTGCACCTCAGCGTGAGAACGTAGTCGCGCTGGCAAAGTGAGTGTTTTTTAGTGCTTTCGCACCTCAGCGAGCATGTAGCCATGTTAGCAAAGTGAGTGTTTTTTAGTGCCTTCGCACCTCAGCGAGCACGCAGCCACGCTAGCGAAGCGAGCATTTTTTAGTGCTTCCGCACCTTAGCGAGCACACAGCTGCACTGGCAAAGTAAGCATTTTTTAGTGCCTTCACACCTCAGCAAGCACGCAGCCGCGTTGGTAAAGTGAGTGTTTTTTAGTGCTTCTACACCTTAGCGAGCACATAGCCGCACTGGCAAAGTGATCGTCAATTCTTCTCCAGAGGTGAGCTCTAAGGGGGCCTCAACTAGACCAAAGGTCACAGTTGGCATAAAAATTCCTAACGAAGTTTGGGGAAATTGGCCGCATGAGAGCTATGGATACTATAAATACTTGAATGCAAGAAAGGAGAAAGTAACTGATACCATGCCAATTTAGTAAATAGCTTTTAACAAAATGATCATATTTACATTCACCCTGAAATCTTGGAATAAAACGTCAGTGTATAACTTGGAATGAGCCCCCTGGCTCTTCGTCAGTGCTAGGCTGGGGAGGCTATCCTATAGGTTGCACTACATATCCCCTTAAGCAACCTTTCCGAATTAGATCTTCAATTGCATCTTTGAAGGCCAGACAATTTGTCGTCCCATGTTTGGCCTCATTGTGATAGGCATAGAACTTGTCCTTGTTTGTCTACCTAAATGGAGTCCTTAAGGGTTTAGGCCTTCTGAAATTTTCCCTATCCCTTTCTGCCAAGTAAATTCTATCTCGGGGAACCGAGAGCATGCTATACTACTTTAAATAGCTCAAGTACTGAGGTCGCTTATCCTTAGACCTTTTGGATTTCTTTGTTGCCCGTTCAGAGAAGATCCCCTTGGTCCGCATCGCTCCTCTTCTTATCACGAGAGGAGTTGACTTTTTCATCCTTCTTGTCAGACTTTTTCAAGCCGAAGGTCTCATCCCATTTTATTTGCTTGGTAGCCCGTTCATAGAACTCGGTGAGGTCCTTCACCTGGGACTTGTGCAGACTTTTATGTAACTTTCCATCTTTGCAAAGTCCTACAGAAATGGTGGCGAGCATGGTTTCTTCAGATGGATTCTCTACTGAGTTACCTTCGAGCCTGAATCTAGCAATGTAGTCCTTTAGCGACTCCTGCCTGCATTGAAAGACCATAGTGAGGTGGCAGGGGGCACCAATTGTCTCTTTAGTGCTCGATACTGACTGATGAACTTCTATTGACAGTCTTCCTAATTACCGATTGAGTGAGTCAGGAGGCTTCTGAACCAAGCTCGAGGCACAACCCCCAATGTGATCGAAAACACCAAACACTTGATCAAGGGGTCTGTCATCTGTAAGTCTATCTAAACATTGAATGCATCCAGATGATCATAAGGATCAGAATCCCCATTATACAATGGGATTGTAGGGACCCTGAGCTTGAGTGGTAGAGGTCAAGCTTCAATCTCCTCAGAGAGTGGTGATCGTTCCTCACAGCGAGCTCGACTACTCGGAGCTTGGAGGCATTCCTCTAACTGAGCCATCTTCTAAAACAGCTATCCAACTAATGGGTCCCATATCCCAAAGTGCTGGCTGGATGACCACTGGGTGCTTCGGTCTCTAATGTCTTAGGGGTCACGACCTGGGGTCTGCTTTTGCGAGCAATAAGCCAGGGTATGATCTTGGTTGGGATCATTTGGATGTCATATTTGTTGCCGCTGAACAACATTTACAGGTGTTGAGGCTTCAGCTTATCTCTGCACACCTTGTGCTAACAACGTGACTGCCTTAGTCAGTTCTCCCATCATATGCTCAAGTTTCTCCTAACGTTGAAGCTAGGTCTGAGGTCTATTGAAGCGACTAGCAACGAGAACTGGTTGTACCGAACTGGTTGGAAAAACATCAGTAGTTGCTTTGATGACAAGAGCAACGAATGAGTATGTTATCGAAACATGGCCATCCGAAGGATAGAGTTATACATTTGAGGCTCTAGTGGCTCTTCCCTTGGCCATTGTAGCGGAAACAAACTAGAATAGGCAAGATTCCCACAAATGATGTCAAAATGTTGACATCAGAATTTGGTTTGAGTGAAAAGTCCCAAACTCCGGCCAACCAAGGGGGGGATTCTTTCGGAATCTCTGGCCTATAGTCGATTTAAATACAAACAAGACTAAAAAATAATCAAAGGGGAAGAAAAGAAGAGCAAGAAGGGAGGCACAAGGTTTAGCATGGTTCGGCCAAATTCGAATATCACCGGACCTTACGTCCATGGTAGCGTGTTATTAATATATTATTTCTACAGTATACAATGCTCTATCTCTATTTTTACAGAGTTTCGATATAGTCGAATGAGCTCTCTCTTATAAAGGGGCTCCTTCCTTATATTTATAGAGGAGAGGAAGCTACAATAGTAATTACACATGCAGTAAACTTATTACATCAGTATTTATTGTATAAGATAGAAGATGTAGACTAGATTTCCACTTTCGACTGCTGCAGGCCATCTTTTGCAAGCAGGGTCCCGTTTGTCCATTGGGGTAAGACATGATTTAACCCTTCTATCTGGCGAACCCTTGGTCGTAGGCTATACTTCGTCAGGTCGCTTGCCTAGCCCTGGGAATAGTGAGTTTGAACCCGTGCCTTTGGGCATGAGTCAGGGTTGATGAAGTCACTTCCTGACACGATGAAACGACCCTAGGCGTTGCTCGAGCTGATCCTCTCGTTGGTCTCAGTCTTCTTGCGAGTGCTCTCGGCCCTAGCCAATTTTTGCATATAACAAATATCAACTCAATATGCTTTTGAAAGATTGATCAAGATAAGAAAATGAGCACAAAAGATAATATTCTTGGAAATCATTTCACAAAGCATTTGCATAATTTCCCTATACAAGGAATAAATAATGAAAATTAAGGAAACATTAGCTAAGTAATGCAAACTCTTATATTAAGCTATATCGACAAAGATCTAAGGGCATATGAAAATAAAGTAAATCATGTATCAAGATAATATCTTATATGCATAATGATTTTAGTTAAGATAAAACACAAATTTCATGCAAAGCTCTTGCTTCAAGCTTTGAAGCTAATTATCTCATTTTCAATGAATATCAAATAAAATAACACAAGAGATTTAGGGATTTGATATTATTGTGGGTATTTTTGGAACTACACAAATGGGTTGGCAAAAGCCCAATGGACAAGCCCAACTAGTGAAAGGTCTAGATCACCCAAGATTTAAGTCATTGGATTAGGTCTCAGTTCTAAAGATGAGCTCTAGCTCGTTAGTCTCAGCTAGCTCACAGGTTTTAGCTAGTTTGTAGGTCTCAGCTAGCTCCCAGGTCTCAGCTTCCAGCTTTCAAGTCGAGCTCTAGCTCCTAGCTTTCAAGTCGAGCTCTAGCTCCCAGCTTTCAAGTCGCAAGATCTAGTTCCCAGTTCTCAAGGCCCACTCATAGAAATTAGTCTATAGAAGTTGACCTACAGTTTGCAAAAGCTGACTTATAGAAGTTCAAATTGTTAACATATTTATTGCTTAATATAACATATTTATAATTCATTAAATTATAATTATAACCTCTCAACCTCTATAAAAGAGGGAGGAACAGATACTACGAGGGGGTCTTTTGAATATATACTGTAACTCTGCCAAATTTTTAATAGAGAAATAATAACATTGTCGTGGACATAGGAATCCAAACAAGGGATTTTAGCCAGACCACATTAAAAAACCTCTACTATCTTTTGCTTGTTTTTCCTCTTCTTCCTTTACTTTGTGCATTTGTTTGATACTTACACAACTGGATTGTAGTTTGAGGTTTCAAGAACTATTCTAGTTGACAAAATTTGCTAAATTTGGGCTTACCAAATTTTACTATTAACATTTTGGTGCCAGAAGGAGGGCTCATCTGCATCTTGGTTAATTTTCTATTCAACTGTGATGGCTGATTCGGGCAAAGCCAATCAGCTAATTTCCTTCCTGATTTGGTTTACAGCTGACCAGCAATGTCACGACCCAATTCCCAGGCCCGTGACCGGCGTAGAAGGTCACCATCAGGAATCCCTTTCCTTCAGGAAACTCCCTACAAGCCTTACTATGCACGTGACATAACACTAATGCACATAAATTCCATTGACCAATCAATATAAGTTTTATTATTTCTACCAAAAATTTGGCAGAGTTTGCTCTATTTTCTGGACACCCAGGCACATGGCCATATACAAAATACAAAGGGCTACATGCCCATCAACCTGTATAAGCATATAACATATGCGTAATCGCCCAGATTATATACAATAACTACCTACTGGGCATCCAGACAACACTTACAATATATGCACATATAAACCTATTCAACTGCCATATCACAATACCATTGTATGCCTTTCAATCTCTGCGGAAGATGATCAAGGAATAGGGAGAACTCTCGAGCTCAATTATCACTGAAAAACATGATAATAAAAGGAGTGAGTTTCTAAGAAACTCAATGAGTAAACAAATCCATAATCGCCCAAAATCTCATTTAAAAATCATATTTGAAAATATACAAATATGCATATATAT
>JANHAO010012494.1:0-16351 GCA_026873985.1 Saraca asoca | reverse complement strand
AAAAATGGGAGGGAAATAGCTAGTGAAAAAATTTGTCAAATAAAAAGAAAATATATTAAAAATTTGTTGTCATAAAAAAATTTTTAGCAACAGAATATATGTGTTGCTTATGGATTAAAATTTAGCAACACTTAAAAAAGTGTTGTCTATTATATTTATGGCAACAGTTTTAAAAGAGTGTTGCCTAAAATTGGAAACAAAGGCCATAGTTAAAAAAACTATTGCCTATTCTAATATTAGGCAACGGTTTTTAAATATTGTCAGATTTAATGTTGCCTAAAGCTAAAAATGTTGTAGTGACATAGACACAAAAAACTAATGTAAGATCTAAAATGATTATTGTTGACAGTTGATTTTGATAATCGATCAACGGAGGGTTCAAGAAACCGAGCTGCTAATCTAACAATCAATGTGTGTAAATATGAAGTAAGACTTAAATGAAGAGAGGTGAGAGCAAGAAGGAGTTTTGGCAGGGCTCGGTCAAAGTTTGTATGACTCCTACGTCCATGGTGAGTATATTTATGTTTCAATGGTGATTACAGTAGATGATACAAGAGCTCTCTGTGTTACTTCTTATTCACTCTTCTTCTTCTCTCACATTTTCTCATTTTTCTCCCCCTTTTTATATGGGGGGTTACAATTGACAATAGTAATTTATTCGTACAGAACCATGATTACATCTATAACAAGCATTAAATGCTAGGCGGCAAGTAATAAATGCTAGGTAAATCATTGTCGGACTTTTTGGGGGCTATGGGCTGATAGAGTACTCAAGCGGGGTCCATCAGTCAATCAGCCATTCCCCTGTCCACGGGGGTAAAGCTCGCCAGCGCCCTTGCTAGACGAAGCTCGTGCTTATGCATTAAGCGGCTTGCTGCAAGGTCTCAAGCGATCTTGTCTTGGTTCGGGCCATGCCCTTTTCCTTTCTAGGCCTTTATCCTCCTGGGCTTTCGCTGGCCTTTTTCATTCATCTAAAGAATCCCCACAACATCAGCCCCCAACTCGTCGCTTGTTTTTGCAAGCTGGGAGTTTTTGACGTTCCTTCCAAGAAAAAGATATTGCCTCTGCAACCTGACTTGCCAATGATTGCCAGCACATTCTTTATCACGGTAGTAGATGGCTAGCAATATGAATTTCCTAATCTTCTTATAGCTTCACAAGTGTTCGTACCTGCTTTGGGTGCAATTGAGAGAATAGTTCCCTCAATATGATTTAGATTGGTTTGAATTTTTGGCATTTCTTACTGCTTTGTTAGGGAAATAGGACAAATTTGATCAAGAGGTAAGCAAAGTTTTGGAGGCACAATGCTTTTGTATTAGGTGTACCTGAGCTAATCGATAGCGAGCTCTAGAGGCTTAGTACTTTCGCACCAGGTGTACCCGAGCTAGTTGGTAGCGAGCTTTAGAGGCTTAGTGCTTACGCACTAGGTATGCCCGAGCTGCTAGGATGAGAGCTCTGGAGGCTTAGTGCTTTCGCACTAGGTGTGCCCGAGCTGCTAGGATGAGAGCTCTGGAGGCTTAGTGCTTTCACACCAGGTGTGCCCGAGCTAGTTGGTAGTGAGCTCTGGAGGCTTAGTGTTTTCACACCAGGTGTGCCTGAGCTACTAGGATGAGAGCTCTGGAGGCTTAGTGCTTTCGCACCAGGTGTGCCCGAGCTAGTTGGTAACGAGCTCTAAAGACCAGGCTTAGTGCTTATGCACCAGGTGTGCCCGAGCTAGTTGGTAGCGAGCTCTGGAGGCTTAGTGCTTTCATACCAGGTGTGCCCGAGCTGCTAGGATGAGAACTCTGGAGGCTTAGTGCTTTCGCACCAGGTGTGCCTGAGCTAATTGGTAACGAGCTCTAAGGCTTAGTGCTCATGCACCAGGTGTGCTAGAGCTAGTTGGTAGTGAGCTCTGGAGGCTTAGTGCTTTCACACTAGGTGTGCCCGAGTTGCTAGGTAGTGAGCTTTGAAGCCTTAGTGCTTTCACATCAGGTTTGCCCGAGCTAGTTGGTAGTGAGCTCTGGGGGCTTAGTGCTTTCACACCAGGTGTGCCCGAGCTGCTAGGATAAGAGACGAAGAGTCTTTGTTTGATTTTAAAATGGCGAGTGGATGACGAGTGGTACAGGGATCAGCTATGTAGTTCACTGTTAGGAATTCGAAAAGTTAGCTCTCCACGTATTTCTTTGATTTCTATAGCCAGCGCAATGATTATTATGCTCAGTTGGTAGGCTTTAGCATTAAATGCTGACGCGTGCTAGTCCGTCGGATCATGGGTCAGTTGGAAGGCCCTTTTATCTGACGGTGTGATTCATCTGATTTTTGAATTAGGTAACTCTCCCTTTGTCATCAAATTCTTTTACCCTTGTCTTGCCTTTCCCTCTTACCCAGAGACCATTCACCATCCTCACCTGAAGAACCTTCGCTCTGTGTTGTTGGCATTGCTAGACTGGTCTTGGTAGCAGCTTTTTCATCTTCGCTCAAGTTATTCGATCATCCTCCAAAGCATTAAGGTGAGTCTTTGCTTCTATTTTACCATCTTATTTTCGATTCAAGGGTTTTAATGGGTGCTCTTGGTGTCAGTGGTGGCTAGGGTTTTATGTGGCAGTGATGGCATTTTTCTTTGTTCCAAGGCCTCTGTAGCTTTTCTCTTCTAGGTCCTTCTCCACATTTTAGGTGGTTTTAGGGGTAGTATCATGTTTGTCCGTGGTTGGGCAGTTTCTAGATCTACAACCTTTCTCGCCTGGGGCCTAATTTTCTTTTCCTACTCTTTTCTTCTTTGTAGATGTCTCAGCTTTCTAGACGCCGCTACCAGCTTATTGTCAGTGAGGATATCAAGTCTGAGGATAGTGGGGAAGTGCTTCATGCATAGGATGCAGCTTCCCAAAGCGACGAGGTCGCAAACGGGTTTGAAGCTGGAGTGGGATCAGCGGGGTCCGGAGCCGTCCGCCCTTTTACACATTTCCCTTCTAGCATAAGACCTAAAGAAATAGGGGGAATTACGGAGGTGTACTTTTTTTTGAGAGGTTACCATTTGTTGGTGCCATCCCCTAGGGACGATGCTGCTCACCTTCCACCAAGGTTCGTGGCTATTAGTGTTCACTACCTCAATGTGGGCTTCCGGTTACCTATTCCATTGTTCATTATTGATTTCTTGAACGATTTGGGGCTTGTACCGATGCAATTAACTCCCAATGCATACTCCTCCTTACTTTTCCTTTGCGTGAATTCACCTCTAGAATGTCCTCCCCCTCCTAGCGTGAGGGTCCTATGTTTCCTTTATCAAATTAAGAGCATTGGGGGGCAGGAAGGTTTCTATTACTTGTCACCTCATTCCTTGAGGTACAAGAAGGCACTACCTTCCGGGGAGGCTCGGGGCAAATCCAATGTGGGCCGTTACAAGACCTGTTAGTTCTTTGTGTCCTACCCATCACTATGCTACCTTTAGAATTTTTTGTTTACGGCCAATTTGGGTAAGTGGGTTGGAGGAAAATATTTTTTTACCTATTCGATTTTCATTCGTCTTTGCCTCTTTCTGCGTCTCTTCCTTTTTTATTTTTATTTCGTCTAACATTTGTTTGGGATTTCTGTAGAGGGTGTCTAAAGGGAGAGGTTGGAATTGAGTGTTGAGGAGATCGAGGTACTAGATCAACTCTTAATTTTGGATGATTTGTCGAGTAGCTCGAGGTTTAACGAAGATCTCTTACAAGATCACGGGTTTTCCCCAGCACTCGGCATCGAGCTCATCAACAGCTTGCTTGACATTGGGGTTCGTGGCGTAAGGAAAATTCCTCCAATGGACATTGGCGATGAAATTGATATGAACTGGGTCAACTTAGTTGAGCCTCCTCCCAGGCGTAAGCGAGTTGCCACCACCTCCACTTGTGCCAATCGTCCCTTTTCCCTTTTGGCTCCCCAGATGTCTACTCCAACCATTCCACCCCCCGTCCTAACTCCAACTCAGGTTGATCTTCCCCTTAGCTTATCAGTAGCGAAAGGGACCTTGCTTCCCCTAGCTCTGACCTTGCCACACGACTCTGCGGATGCTGAAAGGGAGGCCGCGGGTCGCAAAGTCATGGAGGTGATGCTTTCGATCAACCCTCTCCAAAGGGGTAGAGAATTAGTGAAGGGAAGGAGCTTGCTCACAGTCTGATGCCTCAACCTGTAGTCAGATTTGATCATTCCCCTGAAGGGTCAAGGGCCAAAACTCTGGCCTTTTACAATTTTGTTCATGAGAATGTAGCACAAATTTTAGGACAAGACGTCACATCTTTGGAAGATGATGGGGTGTGAGGTAGCGTTCTGATGGAAACATTGGCTAGTCACTGTTTAGTGGTTTGTGATGCTTCTTTTCTTCTTTTCGTCCTCTTATTATTATTATTTATACATATATTTTTTGTTTGGTCCTTGTGTTCTTATTCCTTCTTTGTTTTTTCCCATTTTGCTCTTCCTAGGGGGTGCTAGGGGCCATCAAAACAGAGGAGAGAATGTCTGGACTGGAAGGAGGAGAGAAAGAGGTTTGAGGCTGACCTTGTCGCTACCACCGGTGAGGTGGTAGAGTTGAAGAAGAGGCTGGAGGATGTTGAGACTCGACTAGGGAGCGCCAGCACTACGGTGTAGAGGAGGGAGGAGTCCTTCGCTTGCAAAATGGCTGACTTTGCTTCGAGGCTATGGAGGGCCCATGAGGAATTACAGAAAAGTAAGGAGGATATACTCCTTCTTACACAAAAGGCTGGAGGCTTCTAGAGGCAGCTAGAGGTTGCTCATGAGGAGACAGATCGCACTGTCGAGAAGGCTCAACGGGCTGAAGAGAGAGCCGTATGCACTGAAGAAGACATCCTCAAGGTGAGAGAGGAAATCTCCATTATGGTCGAGGAAGCTCAGGTGGCAGTTGTTGTCCATACTACCAACAGTTTCATGTACACTCTGTGGCTGAATCATCTGAGCATGGACTTCTCCTTCTTCGGTGGAGAGATATTAGATATCATCCAAGGCTTCATTGAAAGGACGGGGATGACTCCTCCTTCTGGCACTGATGCCAATGACGCTGCGGATGGCCCTCCTGGGGAAAGTGCAGCTCCAATCAAGGCTAGCTCATAGGGAGAAGGAGTAGTTGGGGTGAACCCAGTGGAGAAGCATCAGAAAGTATACCTGCAACGACCCCATCGGACTCTCAGGATCTTCCTGCTTTAGCGGCCCCTCCTAGTGCTTCCCCCTAAATTTTTATTTTTTTTATCCCTGTGGTCTGTGACTGAAACATTTTACTTTAAGCTTTAAATGATTCTGCCTTCTTTTTGGCTTTTATGTCTTATGTGCTTCTAACAATTTACACTGGGTAAAAGTAAAAAGGAATTGAGCCTCTCTCCTTTTTTATGTGGTAGACAACTAGTTGGGAGTCGCTAAAGATCTTCAATTTTTTGGCTCGCACCTCCTTTGCAAGGTGAAGTCCAGCTAAGAGTGCTTCGTATTTGGCATCATTATTGGTGGCTCAAAACTTGATCCTTAAGGCGCAATGGACCTTATGCCCTTCAGGACTGATCAATAGGATTCCCGCTCCTGCCTTATGGTCACACGATGATCCGTCGGTGTAAAGCTCCCACCATGACCCTTTTGGGGTATGTGACTCTTTCGCTACTCCAGTAAACTCAACTATAAAGCTAGCTAAGGCTTATCCCTTAATCACTAATCATGGTCTATAGTGGATGTCGAATTGAGTGAGTTCGACTGCCCACTTTAATAGTTAACCTAAGGCATCTGCTTTTTGGAAGGTTTGTCTCAGCGGGTACCGTGTCAGGACTTCAATGGAATGGGCTTAGAAATACGACCGTAGTTTTCTTGATGCAACCACAAGGCAATAGGTGAGTTTTTTGATAGGGGTGTAGTTCCCCTCAGCATTTACCAATCTTTTACTCATATAGTTGATTGGGAGTTGTATGCCATTCTCTTCACGGACAAGGGCTGCGCTGATGGTGTGCCGCGATACCCCTAAATAAAGTATAAGGACATCACCTTGCCGTGGTTTCGAGAGAAGAGGGGCCCGACCCATATATTCTTTTAAAGATATAAAAGCAGTTTCACATTCTTCCATCCATTCAAAATGCTTCACCTTTTCCAAAGCTTCAAAAAATAGTAGGCATCGGTCTGTTGCTCTGGATATGAATTTGCTCAGGGCTGCAATCTGACCAATCAGGTTTTGGACGTCCTTAACTCTGCTTGGCGACCTCATGTCAACTAGTGCCTTTATTTTCTCAGGATTTGCCTTTATGCCTCTATTATTTACCATGACCCTAGGAACTTGCTTGAAGCTACTCCAAATGCACATTTGAGTGAGTTTAATTCCATCTGATACTTTCTCAAAATCCAGAACATCTCATCCAGGTCGTTTACATGGTCGGAGACCTGTCTGGACTTGACGAGTATGTCATCCACATAGACCTCCATAGTCTTCCCAATTTGGTTCTTAAACATGGCATTTACCAGTTGTTGGTAGGTTGCCCCAGCATTCTTCAATCCGAAAGGCATCACCTTATAGTAGTATAGCCCCTATTCATAATAAATGATGTGTGCTCCTCATCTTGTGACTCCATGTATATCTGATTATAGCCGGAGTAGGCATCCATGAAGCTGAGGAGCTGGTGGCCGACCGTGGCATCAACGAGCTAGTTAATTCGCGGCAAAGGGAAGTTATCTTTTGGACAAACCTTATTAAGATCTGTTAAGTCCACACACGTCCTCCATCTCCTGTCTTTCTTCTTGAGCAAGACGGGGTTGGCTACTTAAACTAGATAATGAGCCTCCCAGATAAACTTATTAGCCAGGAGCCTTTCCACTTCCTCCTTCAAGGCACGCAAGCATTCCGCAGTTAGAGGCCTCCTTTTTTGCCTCACCAGTTGATGGCGAAGGCCGATGCTTAGCTTGTGCGATGCAATTTTGGGATCGATTCCCACCATATCTCCATGGCTCCACGCGAAGACATCTAAATTCACCCAGAGGAAACCCGTCAACTGGCCGATTACATTAGGAGGTAAGCTTGCCCCGAGTTTGAGTTGCCGCAGGCCACTTGCTTTGTGGATATTGACTTGTTCAAGCTCTTCGACTGGCCCAATTTCTCTTTCTATTTCCCAGTCACGTGGGTCAAGGCCATGGCTGACCTCAATTGAGTTTAGAGCTTGGGGCTCCTTGTCAGAAGTCTGGCCTTCCTTCTTTCTTTGGTCCCCAATCTTAACAGCATCTTCATAGCATCGCCGGGCCATGTATTGCTCACCTCGCACACATCCAACCCCGTTCTTCATGGGAAAACGAATCGTCAAAGTTCTTCTGGACATAATCAGATCCAGGTCATTCATCGCTGGTCATCCCAGGATTATGTTATAGGCTGACGGGCAATCTATGATCAAGAAATTGACCAAAATGGTGGATTGGGAGTCCCTGTCTCCCAAAGTGATAGGGAGTCTAACTCATCCCATGGGGAATATCGCATCATTGGTAAAGCCAAAGAGAGGATCAGGTGAAGACTCAAGGTTGCTCCACGTAAGCCCCATCTGATTGAAGCATTTCTTATACATGACATTGACTAAGCTACTAGTATCCAACATGAACCTCCTTACCTCGACAATACCAACCTTCACCCTGACAACAATGGCATCGTTATGTAGGGATTGGATCCCCTGTTCATCATCGTCTATGAAGGTGATGCATTTGGGAGCTACTCTTGCCTTTTTAGTGAGCCTATCATGCTTATTACCCGCAGACAAGACGTAACTTGCATTTTGCACATACCGCTCCCATAAGCTACGTGAGGTTCGGATGATGTGTGGCCCCCCATGGATCATGTAGATGGTCCTGACCACAGCCGTCCACTCTTGCTTGGGCTTAGGAGGTGGTTGCGTCATACATTGTGGAGACCAACGATTTGAGGGTCACACCACGTAATCTCTCAGACGACCTCTCTGGATGAGATATTTGATTGCATCCCTAAGAGATTTGCACTCAAAGGTCGTGTGCTCGATATCGCTATGATAGGCACAAAACCTGTTCCGGTCCCGATGCTATGAGGGAGTCTGCAATGGCCTTGGTCACCCGAAATTCTCCTTGTGCTTTTCCACGATGTATATTCTCTCCATGGTGTCGGTCAAGGCACTGTAGCTGCTATAACGGCTCAGGGGTTCAGATCGTTCCATCCTGGGTCTCTTCGTGGGTCACGATCCCACGTTGTTAACTTGATTCACTTGGTCTCTTTCATGGCTACCTCCTTTCCTGCCTTTGCCAGAGGCCGGGGAGCTAGTCTCGACTTTCTGCCCAGGTCCTTTTGAACCAAAAGTTTCCTCCCACTAAATCTCCTTTGTGGCTCGCTCATAGAACCCTCTTAAGCTCTTCACTAGAGACTTTTATATGCTTTCATACAAATTTTCGTCTCAACGTAACTCGATCGAGATTGCCGTCAAAATACTGTCGTAAGATGGGCTTTCCACATTGCTGACCTCATGCCTGAATCAGGTAATATAATCTTTCAGTGACTCATTCTTTTTATGGAAAATTGCCACCAAGTGACAGGGTGGCATAAGTTGTTTCTTCAAGGCCCTGTACTAGTCTATAAACCTATCCTTGCATTCCTCCCAGCTGTTGATGCTACAAGCTGAAAGGCTCTTGAACCAAGCTCTCGGCACATCCCTGAGGGTGGTCGGGAAAACCCAACATTTAACCAGGGGGTTACTGGTCTGCATATCCATTTGGATGTCGAAGGCATACAAGTGGTCATAAGGGTCACTTCTTCCTTCATATGGTAGGATTGATGGTACCTTGAAGCGTTGGAAAGAGGTTCCATTTTGATCTCTCTGGACAATGGGGTTTGCCCTCGTAATGATCCGATCGGTCCTGGGTCAAAGGACTTTTTTCTAGTTTTCGTACCCTCTGTAATAGCTCTTCAATCATTTAACCCTGGACCTTGGACCGCTGACTCTTGTCATCATCATGGTCCGCCTTCGAACCTCCTATGTAGTGCGGGCTCTTAGTCTGTTAGACTCTTTTCTCCTTATGAGCCTATCATTCTCCCTCTTTTGCCCGCAAGTTTGAGGAAAGACCTGAGTTAGCCTTTTGAGGTTCTTCTTCGGTTGGCTACTATTTCCATGCTAGCATCTCTGCCTGTGGCTGTTTAGCTATTTCAGTAATGGGAGCACCCTTATCATGCTCTCTGACCCTCTAAACGCAAGCCTGGGTTAGCGCTTTGACTACGTCGGTGAGTCTCTTCATCGTATTCTCAAGTGCCTCTTGACATTGGCATAGCATTTGTACTCCATCCGCCTCTAAGAGGGCGGAGGAGGTACTTGCCAAGACTAGATATTCTTCTTCAAGCATGCTTCATCGTCCTTTGTTGTAACTGCCTAGTAGATTGGCTATATCTGAACTCCTGGTTGCTCTACCTCTTGCCATTGTGAAAGGTGTACAAGCAATCAGTCCCACCAGGTGTGCCAAAATGTTGACAGTCGATTTTGGTAATCGGTCAATAGAGGGTTCAAGAAACTGAGCTGCTAGTCTAACAATTGATGTGTGTAAATATGAAGTAAGACTTAAGTGAAGAGAGAAGAGAGCAAGAAAGAGTTTTAGTGTGGTTCGGCCAAAGTTTGTATGACTCCTGCATCCACGGTGAGTATATTTATTTTTCAATGGTGATTACAGCAGATGATACAAGAGCTCTCTCTATTACTTCTTATTCACTCTTCTTCTTCTCTTACATTTTCTCATTTTCTCCCCTTTTTATATAAGGGGTTACAATAGACAATAGTAATTTATTCATATAGAACCATGATTACATCTGAAACAAGCATTAAATGCTAAGCGACGAGTAATAAATACTAGAAAAATCATTGTCAGACTTTTTGGGGGCTATAGGCCGATAGAGTACTCAGGCAGTGTCTATCAGTCACTTGGCCATTCCCCTGTGTGCGGGGGTAAAACTCACCGCCACCCTTGCAAGCCAAAGCTCGTGCTTACACATTAAGCGGCTTGCTGCAAGGTCTCAAGTGATCTTATCTTGGTTCAGGCCATGCCCTTTTCCTTTCTGGGCCTTTATCCTCCTGGGCTTCCGCTGGCCTTTTTCATTCGTTCGAAGAATCCCCACAACAGTTACCATTCATGTTTATTTTATAACTTTATTACTTAAGTAAAATAGATCTAATTATATTATATTTTATAATATGTGTATATGTAAAACAATTAAATTGTAATTAAACTATACTGAAATATGAAATATGAATTTCATGTCTATGAATGATTAAGAAAGAAAGAGAAAAGGAATAAAAGAGAAAATGGGATGAATGAATCTCATTCCCTAGTATATCATAAACAACTTTATGATCTCAATGGAACAAATACAAGAATTTTTAACTTGAAACTTAAAATTTCTCGAAATGAAATAGGCTACGTCAACTTACCTATTATAAAATCTTAAAAAAAAAACAATCTGTATAATATATAATTGACAGAAGTCTAGATGTCATGGCAAATATCAATCATGGCATGATCACTCGTTTAAGTTGACAAAATACTCTACATAATTTTATATTTAATGATTTAAATATATAAAATAACTATTGATTCTACTAATTCACATAATAATTTCAACAATTATCTGCACTAAATAATTGAAGTTACCAACTAAAACGTAGCTGTAATTCTTAATTCATCTTTGTTAACGTCGGATTTCAGATCATATGTAGGGTCCCAAAATTCGACCAATAGGAGAGAGTTCAGGGATCCTATGCTGCTTCTAAAGTGTTGGGGGAGTCAGTCCGAGAGGAAGAAGGAAAGGGAGGCACGGTGTTTTTATCATGGTTCAGCTAAATCTAGGTGGCACTGGACCCTATGTCTACGACGGAGATTTTATTAATGTGACCCTACGTCCACGGTGGAGATTTTATTAATGTGTTGAGAAATGATTTTAGTAGGCTTTCTACTTATAGAGTTCGATCTCCCCCCCTCTTCTAACAATGCAATCCTATTTATAGAGGAAGGAGGAGTTAGATGCATTAATTACAAGCTACAGTTGTGTTACATCAAAATATAAATGAGAAAGACAATAAAAAGGCTACAATTCAGCTGCTACAGAATGTAGGATACGGGGTAGGTCCCTCTAGTCAGCCGTAGATTTGCGTCTATCTGGATCTGTTGCTTGGTGTTGTTCTGCCATGCAAGGTGCACGGCATCCTGAGCGAGGACTTTTGGCTCAGGGTCGTTGTGGGAACCGCTATAGCGAGTGCAGCGCTGTTGTAGCGAGACAACGGGCTTGAGCAAGATAGCTAGCTGCTTGACACATTGTCCTTCACGGTTTCCTCACTGTATCGCTGTCTTGCGACGAGCGAGGTGAGGCTTGCTCTGCGAGATGGTATCGGAACGGCTTCGCTATGCCGCTTTCTGATGAAGGGCAAAGCGAAGCTTGTTGGACACTTTTGGTGAGGTGGGCGATCGAACCTCATGTCTACCGCGATCACTTAGGGCCGATTTTTTCCTATAACATAAGCCCCCTAACTCTCAGTTTACTGTACGTACCGAGAGTTGTAAGTTTCTAAGACTTGATTCGTATCTTCAGTCAGTGTCCTTCCTTGAATAAATTGTCATATCAGATGTCATTCTATTCTGTGTTAAGCCATACTTTCTTCTATTTGCCATTTTTGGCCATTGGTGTGGCATTGTTGCCTGTCGCAGGCTGTTGGATGAAGATTAGGTCAGATATCTTCTGGATTCTTCAAAGGTCAGATAGCCTAGGGTACTCTCTCTTTCACCTTAGAGGAGTTCCATGGAGGAGACTAATGAGTCCCTTGAGTTTTGGTGTCTTGGCTTCCAGTGAAGCTTATTAAGACATGGATGGCCTGTTGCAGAATACTGGGAGACATGAATAGCCCATTGCACGTGGCTCCATCGCAGGATCTGTTTGGCAGGCTCCTAAGGGATCTTGTGCTGATCCTGGGCCATCTCCTCCGGCCATCACTTGTGGTGCTGCTACCTGGCTAGCCGGCTTCTACAACTTTTTGATTTGCTCTGGGTCTGGCTCAAGAGGACGCACCAGAGGAATATAAGCAGGAGCAGCTTGGCAGTAGCTGTCCTTCCTGCAGGTGCGCACTCGGTGACTGACCTTCTGCTCTTCTTGCAAGAATGGTTGTGCCGGGTCGTTGAGCTTCTTGCCTTTGTTTCTGCACTTCTTTTCTTGATGTAATTTTGCCACTCTTGGATGAGGTCTTTTTGCTGTATAAGCTTTCTTTTCTCTTTGAATGTTGTAATGGATGCTTTGAGCATCAATGTTTGTAAATCTTTGATGATCAATAAAATGCTCTTTGGCCAATCGATTGCGCTTTATTCTTCTGGTTACTCAATCTATTATGAGTGAGGTCGCATATAAGCTACGATTGGCAAGAAATCTGGTGTGCGAACCATGATTCTCTGGCTGTATGCTGACTGTGAATGTGTTGCACGAGAGCTGCGACTAGTTCATAATGGCGTTACTGCTATGTGGCGAACTGGCCGTCCATCATTTAGTTCGAAAATGCTGTCGGGGTAAGCTCACGGGCTGTCTCACTCTCGACTAAGAGGTAGGCTCTAGGCTGTCTGACCCTCAACTGTGAGGTAGGCTCTGGAGTTGTCTTATCCCTAGACAGGTTTTTTATTTTTGTTAAGATGACGGCTTGTCGCATAGCGAGGTCACACATAGCGAGCCTGTTATTTCACGATCGTGGAGTTTGTTCTCTGGATCACATTTCATGAAATATGGCTCACTTCGGATTTATCGGTGGGGTAGGCCTTGCGCTCTGACCCCCGGATGAATCCTTGCAATGATGAAGTGAATTTCATAAAGTGCAGTTTGCTTCGGATGTATCGACAGGGTAGGCCTTGCACTCTGACCACCGGATGAATCCTTGCAATGGCAAAGTGAATTTTATAAAATGCGGTTTGCTTCGGATGTATCGACAGGGTAGGCCTTGTGCTCTAACGCTTGGATGAATCCTTGAAATGATGAAGCAAGAACTCTTTGTCTAGACAATGCTCGGCTAATCGGCAGATCACATTGATTCAGCATACAACAATTGATATGACTAATCACCATTGATAACGAACAAATGTTACAGGATCCGAATATGATTTTAATGGAGGGCCCAAATTCTTGGATGAAAACTCGTTGGGCCTGCTGAGCGCACTCTCTCAGCGGCGTTACCACATAATCCTATAGTCGGCCTCTTCTGATGAGGTCTTCAATGGCATCTTTCCATGCTCGATACTCTGAGGTGGTGTGTCCAGCCTCATTGTGGTAAGCGTAAAACCTGTTTGGATCTCTAGGCTTGGTAATGGCTCTTATCAGTCTCGGCCTTCCGAAGTCCTCACTGTTCTTTTCTACGATGAAAATTCTATCCTGCGTGTCTGACAGGATGCTGTAGGTTTCAAAGCGGCCTTCGGGTCGCTAAGGCTTTGCCTTCTTAATGAGGCGAGGAATGGGTTCATTGTGACTCTCACTGCCCCTCCTTTTGCTCCCGGTGGGACCACTATGGCCCGCTTTATGCTTAGGTTCCTCCATTCCAAAGGTTTTCTCATCTTATTTGTTTAACAGCCCGCTCGTAGAATTCAGTGAGGTCTCGAGCCGGGGACTTGTAAAGGCTTTAGTACAGTTTTTCATCTTTGTGAAGTCCCGCTGAGAACGCTGTGAAGGTGCTTTCCTTGGAAGGGTCTTCCACCAAGTTAGCTTTATGCCTGAATCAGGTTACATAGTCCTTGAACGGCTCATCCTTGTGCTGGAAAATCATTATGAGATGACAAGGAGGCGTAAGCTGTTTCTTCAACGCTTGGTATTGATCGACGAATTTCCTCTGGCATTCTTCCCAGTTGTCGATGCTGTGAGCTAGGAGGTGTCGGAGCCATGCTCGAGGAGTTCCCCCCAATGTGGCAGGAAAGACGCAGCACTTCACCAGGGGGTCGGTAGTTTAGAGGTCTATCTGAGTATTGAACGTGTCCAGGTGATCACTCGGATCTCAGTTCCTTATGTACAGAGGGATTACGGGCACTTTAAGTTTTTGTGGGAGAGGTCACGTCTCGATCTCCATAGCAAATGGAGAGCTTTCCTCATGGAGAGGTTGGTGGCTCTGAGGTTGTGGGCACTCTTCTAGCCTTTCGAGCTTGCGAAGGATCTCCTCCATTACCCGGTTCTACGTCTCAGACTGAGGGGTAGAGCTTCCTACTCATTGCGAGCCCCCCAGTTACTGACTATCATGATCTTCATGAGTTTCCTTTTGAGCTTCTTTGTGAAGCAGTTGGAGCTGTGCTATGAGTTCTTCTTGTCTCTACGTGCTCTGAATTTAGGACTGCGCTAGCGTTTTGATGGTTTCCACCAGTTCCCTTACCGTGCTTTTGAGCATTGGACAAGGTTGGCTGAGCGTTTGTGCCTTTTGAGTTTCAGGAGCAGGAGTGGATTGCTGGTGAGCCCCTATAATGGAAGTGTTCGTCGGTTGAAGGACTAGAGTAGTTGAGTCTGAATAGTTCTTCCTCTGGCCATTGCTTGGCTGCAACGGAGACTTTAGTGAGTAGATGGATCCCCAGAGACGATGCCAAAATGTTGACGTCGAATTTCAGTTCGTAAGGAGGGCCCCAAAATCCGGCCAATAGGAGAGAGTTTAAGGATCCTATACTACTTCTGAAGTGTTGGTGGAGTTGGTCCAAGAGGAAGAAGGAAAGAGAGACGTGGTGTTTTTAACGTGGCTCGGCTAAATCCGGGCGGCACCGGATCCTACGTCCACGATAGAGATTTTATTAATATGTTGAGAAATAATTTTAGCAGGGTTTCTACTTATAGAGTTCGATCTCCCCCCTCTTCCAATAATGCAATCCTATTTATAGAGGAAGGAAGAGTTACATGTATTAATTACAAGCTACAGTTGTGTTACATTAAAATATAAATGAGAAAGATAGTAAAAAGGCTACAATTCGGCTGCTGCAGAATATAGGCTGCGGGGTAGGTCCCTCTGGTCAGCTATAGACTTGCGTCTGTCTGCATCCGTCGCTTGGCATTGTTCCGTCATGCGAGGTGCACGGTGTCCCGAGTGAGGACTCCCGGCTCGAGGTTGTCATGAGAATCGCTGTAGCGAGCGCAGCGCTGCTGTAGCGAGATAGTGGGCTTGAGCAAGACAGCTAACTGCTTGACGAGTTGTCCTTCACGGTTTCCTCGTTGCATCACTATCTTGCGACGAGCGAGGCGAGGCTTGCTCTACAAGATGGTATCGGGATGGCTTCGCTAAGCCGCTTTCTATTGGATGACGAAGCGAAACTTATTGGACGCTTTTGGCGAGGTGGGCGATCGAACCTTAGGTCTGCCGCGATCACTTAGGGTCGATTTTCGCTTATAACAATCTTAGTGATTGATTTGTTGTGTATGACAAGAGCAATGAAATAATATCATCTTTACAATATTTTTATTATAAAAATATTTGATAATTATATTTTTAATAATAAAATTTAAAATAAGATACTTTATATTATTTATAAAATAAATATTATGTATTATATGAAACTATTTAATATAAAATAAAAATTAATAAATTAAAATTTATATATTAATATATAAAATAAGTCAAAATTATGAAAAAAAAATTAACATATTTGAAGATAAAAAAATAGAATAAAATACTCTGTTACTTAAAAAGCAAATTTTAATTGTGATCGTGGAGACTTTGGTGAACAAGGACAGGTCTGGTCCTTTCTATGTCTTGCCCCCGCTATCCATGTCAATTCTGTACTATTATTATTATAATACATCAGATTATAATTATAATTTTATATTATATAAGATTATATTTTTTATATTTATTCATAATTTTATTAATTATAATACAGTAATTATAAAATATGATTATAATTATGATTACATGTGAATTCAATCGTTTATGTCTAATATAAATATTTACCGGATCAGTTAATCATATTATGCAAATTAGATGCCAAAAGAATATTAGAATTGTACTTTATTATTCCTTCTCAGCATTTGTTTCTGTGCTGACATGTTACTATCGTAGGTCTAAACGTATATTGCTTTGAAGAAAAATGTAGAAAGGAAAGCTGATATATAAATAAATAAATATATATTTATTGAATAATCAATCTATTTCTCCTTATAATTTTAATATTTACTTTTTCAATTGGATCTTTAAATTTTCTTTCTATTCATATATATAAGTGAAGGAATGACAAATTATCAAGACACACACTCATCAAATTCAAATTCAAGCCTCACAAGAGAAAAGTAAAATCACAAATTCTCCACCACTGGACGTCCTAGTAGTGGATCTCTAAATCATATAAAATCAACAAATTAACTTGTTGAGGTGTCAAATGAAAAAAAAAATGG
>JANHAO010012493.1:0-16344 GCA_026873985.1 Saraca asoca | reverse complement strand
ATAAGCTTCAAACCTTCCAAACTCAATCAGCCTCAAAGCAAGTACAAAAACAAAAAGGGAGGATGGAAAGGTTATCTGCCGGCCACCGTGTCCGATGGGGATGAAGCGCCATGTCCGAAGCCAGCATCCATCGAACAAGTGAGGAGCCGATGAAGAAGGTCAGCCTCGTGCTGTCGAGGCTCGCTACGTCACCGTCGGAGCGCTCGTCGGCATTGCTTATACTCTGGAGCCGCCGTGCCCCTCCAGCACGCCACCGAAGAAGATGCCACCACACCCAAGACGCTGGCGGGAAGAAGTGATGGAAGGGAAGGCTGAAAGGAGAGAAGCGTCCAAGATGACTACTCACGGCGGCCCAGCTCACCGTCGCTGTAGGCCATGGAAGGAGAAGAAGAACTCGCGGGGAGAAGAAAAAGCTCGGGGTGGGGGGCTGGGTTGCGTGAAACTTCTGGAAAGTTGTTTTAAAAAAAAAATCTTTTTTTTTCAATTTTTATATTTTAACCCCAAAACTTTAAGTTATTTCCAAAATTTCCCCACCCAATTTTAAAGCTTTTCATTTCAGTCCTTAAAATGTTTTCAGTTTAGTCCTTTTAAGTTTTCAAGTTTTATTTTCAATTTCCCTTTTTATTTTCTAAATTTTCCGAGCATTACATTTATCTTTTATTTTGAAGAATGATAAGGGAATACAAACAGATTCAAGATAATCAATATCTAAAGGTCCTTCTTTCATTATAAATAGAGAAAATGTCAAAGGAGAAAGGACACCAAGAAATCATAGAGAAGAGAGATTGAGAATCATAGAGAAAGGAGATGTGGAGAAATTATAGAGGGGAAAGATATAAAAAAAAATCAAAGAGAAGGAAAAGGGAAATCATGGAGAGATAGAATAAGTAGTTTTGAATTTCTTTCACGTTGAAGTGAAGAATTTAGAGTTCTTTTTCATTTCTCTTTTTCTTTTCTTATTTGTTTTCTTTTTGAATATCAATCCATTTTGCTTAATTTTATGGGATTTCTATTTAAGATTACAATTTCTTTAGATTAGTTGTAATAATGGAGTTAACTTTATATATTATATAACTTTGCAGTTTATTCCATTTAATATTGACATTTGTGTTGATTGAGTTTTCATCACTTCTAGCATGCATTGACATGTGTTTGTTTTAGTAATTTGAAAAATAACCCGTATTCTTATTTTTTTTTATTTTGATAAAATTGATTTACATCATGGCCCATAAATCAACACATATCTAAATTATCCATTTTTCTTCTTTTTTTATATATTCTTTATCTATTTAAAAAAAAATTTGCAAGGTGTGAATTCTCATTATTTGATCTAAAGTTGTTAGATCTACATTTTATCTACAATGGATTCATATATTTTTTTAGAAAGCTCTAAATATTTTAAATTATATGCATCAAAAATAATTGTTCGATAAAAAAGTTTTAAAGACTCCTTGACTATTGATGAGAAGATAGACTATTCAGCCATGATATGTGATGATCTTCTCTATTCTCTCTAAGCTCAAGAATAGCACCACTAAGGACCAAAGTTTCTAACCCTTTTGTGCAAGAACCATAGAATGCATCCGAACTGCATACACATTTATTTTTCTTGAATATAATTTCATATTAAACTCTTTTCTTTTTAAACCTCAAGACAATTTAGGACAACTTAATCTATTCATTTAGAACTTTTAATTTTTTTCTTATTTTATATATAATAGTAAATAAATATATAAATATAAATATAAATATATATACATTTATTTTCTATAGAATTTTTTTTTTGGCTATACATATAATAAAAAAACTCAAAAAATGGAAAAATATAAAAAATAAAATATTTGATTTTATAGAATTCAATATTTTAAACTAAGTATCAAAAATATTTATTTACTCAATTTTTTCTTAAAATTGGTTTTTACTCTATTATAAAAATAATTTATTCCTTTATGTAAAATTCTTTTTAAAAAAAGAAATAATTTGATGAACTACATGGACTTTGATGCTTCTTTTAAAGGCATGTAGGTCATACTTTTGTAGGTCAAGCCTATTTTTATAAAAAAAAATTAATAAATATATTCTTTAAAAAATATGCACCTTCTCTTAAATCCTACAACAATGGTTCCACCCACTCAATGAGTCCATTTTTCTCTCTACTTCTGATAGAATAGTAAGTGAATACCACCGAGATATTTAAGAAATAATTTTCATTTCTTTTATCTTTTAAAGATTGACATTGCATATTTTAGGGATTAATAATACGTCACAAAATTATTTTCTTGATAATTATTTTATTTAACGAGTATTGTGGGGTGTCTAAAACTTTCTCCATAAACAATTCAACTCTCCAATCACCTTTTTTGATAAAAGACCTGCTTTACCTAATTATTTTTGTTTCTAATTTTTCCTTTAAAAAATTAATGGCGACTTATATATATATATATATATATTAAAATAGTCATCATTAGTGTCAGACATCCTAGGGCACGTTGTGACAGTATGATGACTCCACTAGGGATGATTAAAGAGTTAAGCTAAAAGAAAATAATTACATAATATACTATGGCCTAATATATCTTATTAGTCCCTCAAATGGAAATATATTGTTGTATATAGATAGTTCTCACATGTTTTATTAGTTTAGTTTTATATCTTTTTCGCTTTAATTATTCTTATTATATTTATTATAGACTTGTTGGTTTATATTTATGAAAATTGACATGTTTCCCCCACACATGATGCATTTATACTTTATCTTACACACTTTTGAACCCTATACCTAAGTTTCTGTGCAGTCATAGGCTAGTGGAGTCACATAATAAGGCATGAGGGAGGATATCCTCAATCATTTTTTTGAAGGCTTTGACTCAAACTATAGCTTATTTCATAAGAATAGGTGTAAGAGAACACATTTGTTCTTCCTTCCATTCATGGCTATGGAGTGGGATCCCCCTACTTTTAGTGTAGGGGTAGTTTGTTCTACTATAGGACATAGAACCACCTTGAAAATCATATATTGATGGATAAGTCATAGAAACCTACCATTTAAGTCTAGAACCATACCTTATAGGATAGTTCTTTTTAAAACAATAAGATTTCACCAGAATAGGACATTGGAAGCATATATATCGCTATCTTGTTATTTTAACAAATTTACCTTCATACCATGCATGCATTATAATTTTCATATATCACCTTCACTTCAATTTTTCCTCTATATCATGACATACACACACACGCGTGCACACACACACACACTCATTTTTTTAGTTATTTTTAAATTCAAATTTTAGTGTAATTATCACAACTCAAGTTTGAATAACATATTATTGACATACATCATAATTTTTGTTCACCTAACCATGTGCAATTTCAAGATATTATTCTAATTGTCAAAGCGTATCATTTAAATACATTATAGTTTTCATTCACATAATTTTTTATAGCATATTGTTAGCATAACCATCATAATAATATATTAATTAAATACATCATTTTAATTAGGGTTTTCATAACATATCAATTGCATATATCATAGTTTTCATTCACATCATTTTTGAATTAAGATGAATTCTTGATGTGGTCAGTTAGGTGTATTTTACCAAAAAAAAAAAATATAATAACTGTCATAATAACTTGAGGTTTCAAGATATCATTCTAATTACTTGAGTTTTCATGGCATATCATTCTCATACATTATAGTTATTTTTTATAGCATATAATTATCATAACTAACATAATAACTTATTATATTAATGCATCATCTTAACTACCTAGATTGTAATAGTTTTCATTATCATGCATTCTAGTTCTCATTCACATCATTTTTTAGCATATAATTATCATAACCAACATAATAACTTACTATTTTAATGCATCATATTAATTACCTAGATTCTCATAGCATATCATTTGTATATATCATATTATTCATTCAAATCATCTTTTACTCAAGGTAAATTCTTGATATTAATTATTTACGTGCATTTTAGAAAAATAAAAAATAAAAAAAGTTGAATTTTATTTTGCATTTTGTTTTAAGTCACTAATTAATAAATTTATCTACTTAAACTATTAAAAAACTTTATCCTAAAATGAGAATTTTTTAAAGATTTCAAGGAAGAAAATGTTACCTACAACCAATCAAATTTCTATTTAGCTTTCTTTCTCAGATTTTGCATTAGATTTTGTTAATGAGAAAAAATTTTCAAAAAATCTTTTCTTATGAAAAAAAAGAAGTTGAAAAACACAAAAAAAAAAAAAAAAGGAGAAGGAAAAAAAATTAAAGTTTATAGTTGCATAGTGTCATAATATTTTTTTACTTTGATTTCAAAATCAAACACGAAAGTGTGAAGTTGAAGGCAAAAGATATTATATGCTAAACTTTCTAATGAGGTTTGTACAAATAAAAAAATCAATGAGATCAACAATTAAGGGGTCAAGACAGTGATCATGAAGTAAGTGGATTAAAATCAAATAGAGAATCAAGATTTGAGGATTAAATTGGATGAACTCAAGGATGTAGTGGTTGAGACCATGGAATTACAACCGACAAAATAAATAGAGATAAATTCTAAGTTAGTTATTGGATTCCATGCTTCTGAGTCTCAAGCCCAATCGTCTACCAACAAACCTTTTTGGATCCACTAATATTCTTGGACATTTAGAGTCACAATATGGCCTATTTTCTTTCCTATGTGTCACGGGCCGGTAGCTCTCTAGCTGAAATTGTGCGACGCATGATTCCAACTCTTAGTCAACATGCTAGCTTTCCAATAAATTTGAGCCACACTTGGATAGATATTTGGGGCATTAAGGATTTTGTCATCTATACAACCAAAATTCCATGTGCAACATGTCTACAAGCCAACATAAGCATGTAGTCGAAACATTAGTGCATATCGAGTTTCAAAGAATATGCCACACAAGAAGCCTCTAGTACATATCGAGAAAGGACCTTTTAAAACTAAGGAGATGGACAACTCCATTTTATTAATATATGTCTCATTATATAGTTTTAAGTGTGTAAGGAGAGTGTCTTTAAGCTCCACAGTCTAAACCCTAGCCCAAGTCACAGTACCTATCAAGTCACCGACTCAGCTCCCTTAAAGAGCATTCTAAGCAAAAGCCCTATCAACAAAAATAAACATACTTTTTTCCAATTGACGTAAGGACTTTTCTTTTAGCTCCTAAGGGTTCTAATGCACTATCTCATATGGACGTGAAGATAAAAATGCATCTTATCTCAAATCTTGTGGATTAATGTTGTAGCTTGCTCCTTACATCCACAAATTATGCACAATGGATCCTTCATGGATCATCTCATTCCCCTTCAGGTTTACTCCTTTAAGTAAAATTCATGCCCTTTGACACAATTTTAGACTTGTTGAATAAGATTTGTCCGCTCATCACATCATCAAAGATGTGCCATCCTGCAGGATATGTCTATTATCTATTTGTTGTGGCCACGCTTTCTCAAGCATGACTGTGGCTTTCCCTTCTAGGCTTCACTAATAGCTAATATGTCCCTCATAAGCTTCTCTTAAGTCTTTCTGCCACTAGATAGATCATCAATTTACTCACTCTCTTAAGTGATTTTGTATTCCCTTGAATGTCTACCATGATTAAGTGCATAATTAATGTCCCATGCTGTACACTAAGTCCACCAACTTCTGCACACGCTTGCATGTGATGCACTGTTAATGTTCCCTCTAATGCAATATCTCTCACATTAGCCATTGAAAATCTCCAATCTCTTACACCTCTCTCGGTCATATCCCTAGCAGCATCTTTTCGCTATTTCTTATGAGTGTCTACTTGACTCACATGCTTTCAACAAGTTAAATCTACCCCAATCATGGCTCACCTGAGCTGCTTTTTTTAGCACAACCAAGCTTTGATACCAACTACCATAAACTGACAGCTCTTGAGTCGAAATAGTGCAGGGCATGATGCTAACTCTTGGCCAACATACTAGCTTTCTAATAAATTCGAGCCACACTTGGATAGATATTTAGGACATTAAGGATTTTTTCGCCTATACAATCAAAATCCTATATGCAACATGTCAACAAGCTAACATGAGCATGTAATCAAAGCATTAGCACATACCGAGTCTCAAAGAACATGCCACACAAGAAGTCTCTAGTGCATATCAAGAAAGGACTTTTTAAAAATAAGGAGATGGACAACTCTATTTTATTAATTTATGCCTCATTATATAGTTTTGAGTGTGTAGAGGAAGTATTTCTAAGTTTCATACTTTGACCTCTAGCCTGAGTCATAGTACCCACCCAAGTTATCGACTCATCCCCTTAAAAAACATTCTAAGCAAAAGCCTTATTAACAAGAGTAAACATACTTTTTCTTAGTTGATATAAGGACTTTTCTCTTAATTCCTAAGGGTTTTAATATGCATCTCATATGGACTTAAAGATAAAAATACAAGGATCACAACCATTTACTTTTTTACTCATATTAGACAAATAATTGATGCTAAAAAGATATAAATACCTCTAAAATGAGAAAAATTTAGAAAAATAATCTATAAATATATTTTCTCCTAAATTCGTACCACAAAGCCCCCTTTTCATACTTGATTTTTATGCTAAATTTCATCCAAAGACAAGCATGTTTGCCTATCAAATTAATTCACAAGGCTGACTTATGATACTATGCCATGTACCACAACTATGTCTTCTACACTCTTATTATATCATGTAACTAGATCTCCCATGTTAAGCTAATTATGTGCATATGCTCAAGCCCAGCTTTACAATCTACATTCCAAGTTATTGGTTTATGTCATCCCTCAAATTCATATGTTGACAAAGGAAAATAGGATCAAGAAAAGGAGAAACTAAAAGAAAATCTCATGAATAAGTTAAAGCATTCCCTAGTAAAACAGGCAACAAAAATATGAGGTTCATGGTTATCTGAGCAAATGAATATGAAAGATTTATGTGTGATTTTAAAGGTTAATATTCCTGAAGATTTTAAGATGATAAGCATAGTAGGAAAGATCCTTAAATTTGCTTGAAGATATATTATAATAAGATGGTTGTTTAGTCAAAAGATAAGCAATTGCTAATGCTTTCTCTTTTTTTTTTTTTTGAAAGTTTGATGGTTGTATTACCGCTTTAACAATTATGAAATCCATTAGGAAGAGGCTTTGTGTGGACTTCCATTAAATATTGCTAGCTTAGTTAAATGATCCATTAGAGAACAAAGGCAAAGCTTCCAAAAGTGTGAGGAAGAAAACTTGAGAGTATATTCAAAAGTGGAGAAATTTAGAAATTCAAATGGAATTGATGATGATAGATTCTAAAATATTTAGACCACTCATCCAAACCTTGGAATCACATTATTTTGAGAATATGGTTGGAAATACTTCTCATGAATCATTGACTTGATCACAATTTGATAAAATCAAGCAAGTTTTATGACAAATTACAAGCATCGTACCATTTGACACTTAGGGCAATATTCTAATATGTATAATGCCATGATTTCTCATGGGTTTCTTGAAACATGCCATTTTTTATATCTCATATTAAGTTGTTCAGTCTTTTGTGACTCAGATTGAATAATACTTTTTAGGTGAGTTTGGGCAAATACCATATCTTGTTATATTATGTTGATGCCAATTATGATTTTAATGGCAAAATGATTGGGCATTCAATTACTGTGTTTCTCAATAAAGAGAATATTAAATAGGGATCATAAGTTCAAGTGCCCAATTAGAGTCCAAATTATCTCAATGGTTATGAGCGATCTGACATTTTCAATAGTAACATGCAAGAAGACATTTATGAGATATTCTCAACCAATGACTTTCATCTTTAGTGCTTATCTTTTTAATTATTTCTATTTGGTTGGTCTAAAATTAAGAAATTTTTTTATGCAAAAATTGTCTTATTTAACATTTTTAATGAAATACCATGCATATTTGTCCCTTCTTTTTCTTAGTGGTCTTTGTTTGTTTCATTTACTTTAATAAAAAAAAATTGGTGCTCCTTTTGTAATGCTAAATTTGATATGAAGTAGTATTGATTTGAGGATGATACAATTTCAAGGTCCCCTAAAAAATCTAAGATGAAAAATGACTTAAGTTTTAGCAACAAATCTTTGCCAAGGATTCAAAGTGTTTCTTTCTTAATCCAAATACAAAGAAGTTTAATCCTTAGATACTCCTTTGAGCTTGAATGTGTTGATTTCCTTCAACCAAAAATCCATGATTTCCTAGGTGGGAAGATTTTCCAAAATGTTTTGTGTCAAACATTCAAATATAGAAAAGAAGATCATTTTTTTCATCTATCTAAACACTTTTTATCACTTGTTTACCCTTTTGTGCCTAATTTTTTTTTCTTAACTTTAATAAGAATAAAATAAGTGAAATGGTCAAAGTGAAAGAGAAAAGAAGTTCAAGCAAAAAAAAAAAAAAAAAAGAGAGTAGGGAATGTTTGAAGGAAATAGAATAGTCCAATGAATATATTTCAAAAGAGAGAAGAAAAGAGAAAAAGAAAAAAAAAGGAAATAGAAATATATCTTTAAAAAGAATATCTAAAAAAAAGATACAAAAAAAAAACTCATTGGATTGTACAATTAAGGAAAGGACATTAAAAAAATGAAAGAAAGATATATGAAAAACTAAGTAAAAAACCATAAAAAATCAAATGCAAGATTCTTATTGAAGTCCAATATAATATTTTTCAGCCTTAAAAGCATTCTTTCTTGCAATCACATTATACCCTTTTAGACCATGTTACAAGTCATCGGGTATCTTCTTATGATAAATGAATGTTTACATAAAAGTTTTTGGAAATGGACATGAAGAATATTTGGAGAATGGTTTTTTAGGATAATGAGTTTTGAGCCTTGTCTCCTTTCATTTTAATACCTTTCCACCATAGTCACATTACAAACTTTTAAAAACCTCCTTAAGGCTTGCTTTTGTTTAAAATAGAAACTGATAAAAATTTTATGTAGGAAAAAAAAAAGAAAATGTGGGCAAAGTATAACTCAAAACATGCATACTTGTTGATATCAATAAAGCTTTTCAAAAGGACTACTAAATATATAATAAAATGTTGAACTAGGGTAATTTTTGTTGAAATGTTAAACTGGGGCAATTTTTGTTGTTATGACTTCTTATTAGTTTAATGCCATAGATTTGATATTTTTTTTTTCAAACTTTAAAACTTTGGTAGAATTTTTGCATCTCTAATTTTTTAGTTCAATTTGACAATTTTATCCAAAAATATCCCAAAGGAATATTATTATTATTATTATAACAAGGGCCACTTTTGTTTTGAATTCTTTTCGATCTAATGTCATAGGTTTGATAAATTTTTTATACCTAAAACTAAAACAATTTTTTTTCCCTTTTTTGCATCATTCGATCTTTAAATTTAATTTAGCATTTTTCAAATTTCTTTCTTACTAGTGCGTCTTATTCACTTGTTCTTTTTTAATTTTTCAAGCATAGTCACTAGTTAATCATGTTAAATAGGACAAACATATATATATATATATATATTAATTTTGACAAGACAAGCACTAAATTTGAGTAAGAAAGAGTTTTCAAATCTCTGAATATAAGGAATAGCATCATATGAATGAGTTTTCAAGAGTCTCCACTTTGAGCAATAATAAAGGCATAGCATCATATCGATGAATTTTCAAGGGCAATGTTAAATAATTCCAACACCACGTTTGCATTTTAAGTTACTATCATTCAAATTCTTATTGCACTGCATTCACATTTTTAAATTCTTGTCATTTAAACTTTGGCTACACTATGTTCGTATTTAAATTTCTTGTCATTTAAATTCTTATCATGTCATGTTCGCATTTTAAAATTCTTGTTGTTCCGCATTTGCATTTTAAATTCCTACCATACCACATTCGCATCTTTAAATTCCTATCATTTAAATTCATGTTTTGCCACATTCACATTTAAGTTTTTGTCATTTAAATTCCTTCTATGCCACATTTACATTTTAAAATTCCAATCATTTAAATTCTTTTGTAATACCTTAACAAAGAAAAAAGGAAATATTTTTCTAAGGGACTGAAGTGTAGTTTTAATTATTTTATTAGGGCTATAATGTAATTTTTCCTTTTTTAGAAGGACCTTTTTGAAGACGCTATTGGGTCAATGGGGTAAAATTGTAATATGCCCTATTTCATTTTATATTATATAATTTCCCAATGCAACTTCTTCCTTCTTACACGCTGCTGCCTTTGTCCTAATAGCCTCCCTTGTTTTGTGTTGAAGTCTTCTGATCCGACGTCGAGCTTCACGTATCTTGTCATCGTCCGATCACATTTTGGCGATCGTCCTCCCTCTTCCCTGGTGTCCTTCTTGCACTAGCTCAGCTCAGCTCTCTTTCTTCTTCTTTGATGCTTCTTCGGCTAGGCCATAAATCACATTAAGTTTTCAAGTAGATCTAGCTTAAAACCTTTACTTTCAAAGCTAAAGAAAATTGAAATTTTTTTTATTGATTTGCTTTAGTTAAATTCCTATTGAAGAACCAAGCACACCAATATCAAATTTTTGAGTTTCAGCTAAATATCCAAGTAGGTGGCTCTGTTACTTAATTTTGAAATTTCAATGTAGATATTGAAGTTTAATGCTAATAAAATATGCGAACTTAGTTAGAGGACTTTAAAATTAAGTTCAAATATTAATTTTGATATTGTTTATACCTAATTAGATTGAGTGACTCGAATTTTCAAGCTAGCTGATCTAGCACTTGAGGAATCTTGTGATGTTAATCAATCTTCTTGAGGGAAAATTTGATTGTTAAAGAGTTTCTAAGGTAAGTGGATAATCATACTCTTTTGATAAATGATATGGGTTATTATGAGTTTTGAGTAATGGGATTTTTTTATGTTACCTCGTTCTGAAAGTTTAACAAAATGTTGTATACATATATGAAAATGAATTGCTGTGATGAAATTATGCATTTTATCTTCATTTATGTTGTTAGAATTAGTGATTTCATTTTACTATATGATGTATAAATATGAAAATGATTTAGCCTATTTATGCTATTTATAACGAATATTGTTTATGAAAGCAAGGATTTCATATTATGTAATATGGAAATGTTATCATTTTTTAAACTTATGCTACCTAGAATATTTGATGATATGTTTGGATTATTGATATTATGATATGAATAAAATATCTCTTATTTATGGAGAGACTTAGTAGCATAATATTTTCAAATGATTTGTTGATTTGAGATCTTAGACCTATTGGAAATTCATTAGAAACTCTTAAGTGCACTTGTGAATAGAATATGTGACGGAGCAAATAAGAGGGAGATGTGTGAATATACAAATATATAAGTATCCAACATATGTGTTGGATGGATTATGTTTACGATGTTATAATTACCTTTAAGAATTGTCCCTTAATCAATTGAGTATTTTACTATTTGAGTATTAATAAATTTTAGAAAACTTTATTGAATTTCTCTCATGTTTACACCATGATGGATATTTTTCATAGTAGCATATTTTGTTACCCATTTTTATGATGTTGAATATCATATTTTAATTACTTAACTTTCTTGATGGATGAAAGTTTTCAAACTTATTTTGAGATTATGGCTTTCGAATGGATAAGCTTATCTTCAACACTATATACATATTTTATCCTTGGGATTTCGAATATGAATTATAAATGAAGTTTTTAGTTTTCTATGGGATTATCAACTCACCAAGTTTTAATGAAACTTATCCTATTTTTCTATATATATATATATATATATCAGAGCCCAATGACACCTCCACTATTCCTCCACCTCACACTGGTTCAGGATCTGCTCATTGATCGAGTAAACTCTCTTCTGTAAAGTTTAAAGGTATAAAATGGTGAAGACTCTGACAGTTGGTAGAGTTGTGATGTGCATGTATTTTGATTTTTGATGCCCAATAAGATGTAGATTGTGTAATTTGGGTCATTGTAATTTTTGTATTATTATGTAGGATGTAATAGCTGTGTAACCCTTATCTGTTGTATAAGTCTTGAGCCTAGATGTCTAGAAAATAAAGGAAATTCTATTGAATTTTTATTAATTTGATTTGTGAATATTTGACCATGTATCAATGTAATTGTGGTTCTTTACTATGTTATGTTAATTGACAAAGAGTTTGCATTATTAAGCTTGTAGAAGGTTTCCTAACGGTGATCTTTTATGCCAGTCATGTTTTGTGTTTTGAGATGTGACACCTTCTTGCACCACATTTGCTTTTATAAAAATCTCAGTTATTTAAATTCTTGTTGTGTCATGTTCGCATGTTTAAATTCTTGTTATTTAAATTCCTACTATATCATGTTTACATTTTAAATTCCTATCATTTAAATTCTTGTTGCACCACGTTCACATTTTAAATTTCTATTATGACATGTTCGCATTCTAAATTCTAATCATAAAGTTACAAGGCACCTGAGAAAAATATTCATTCAATCTTTGTTTGTTCTTAGCTGAGATAATTGTGAGTTCGTTTACAATTTTTCTCTACTAAAAAACAAATAAAGAGGGGCAATTTTGAACACCGTATTTTGTCTGGGTCAATATGAAAATTAAAAAATAATAATAATAAATAAAAATAAGACAAAATTATCAATTTTACTTTATTTTTAGTTTTTATCATTTAAAAAAATAAATTGATACTAATATGTTTTATTGTATAAGTAATCATTTATTTTCATTTCTTATATCTAAAAATATATTAAAAAATAAAGGATAAAGAATATAGAAAAATATATTTTTTCAAGAATTTGTCATTAAATTTGGTTTGAATAAGAGTAGCCCAATTTTTTATTTTTATATCATTTATTATCAGGTGGAGGGTTCATCATTTTTCAATTAATTATCTTTTAAGTGTTTTTTAGAAGGGACATAGTGTGAAAGATAATTATTATTAAGAAGATGATTTATTCTTCACCAATTAATTAATTAATTAATTAATAATATTATTATTAATATTATTGTTGTTGTTGTTGATTCTCAATATTTTGTATTAGTATATTACATTTAAATACATCTAAAAAGATATATAAAAAAAAGTTTTGGTTTTGTTTTAACAAAAAAAAAAAAGATAAAGAAGTATATAATATTTTTTTATTTTATTTTCATTTATTTATATATTTATGACTTTATTTCATCTTTTAGTTTGAAGATTGATAAGGGAATACAAACAGATTCAAGGTAATCAATATCTAAAGGTGTTTCTTTAATTATAAATAGAGAATATGTCGAAAAAGAAAGGACACAAAGAAATCATAGATAAGAGAGAATTAGAAATCATAGAAAGATGAGATATTGAGACATTATAGAGGGGAGAGATAAAAAAAATCATAGAGAAGAATAAGATAAATCATAAAAAGAAAGAATAGACTATTTTGAATTTCTTTCACGAGGAAGTGCAGAATTTAGAGAGTTCTTTTTCCTTTTTCTTTTTTTTTTCTTAACAGTTTTTTTTAAATGTCGTTTCCTTTTACTTAATTTTGTGGCCTTTTTATTTCAGATTAAATTTTTTTTTTCATATTAGCTGTGATGATGGGGTTAACTCTATATATCATATAACTCTGTAATTTATTCCATTTTTAAAGTCTTAATAAAGACATTTGTGTTGATTGAGTTTTCATTACTTCTAGCGGCATTGGGATGTGTTTGTCTCAGTAATTTGAAATGTAACCCTTATTCTTATTTTTAATATTTTGGTAAAATTGATTTACATAATGGAATACTTCAAGAAACAAAGATGTTGATTTTGAAAGGTTCAACACATATATAAATTATACATTTTTCATTTTTTTATTTTACTTCATATTTTTTGTCTGTATAAAAATTATTTAATTAAATTTTTTAATTTTTTTGCAGGGTATGAATTCTCATTGTCTGATGATGGATCTACATTTCATCTGCTATGAATTCATATATATATATATATTAGAAATCTATAATTATTTTAAATCATATGCATTAAAAATAATTGTTGAATAGAAAGGTTTTAAAGACTCCTTAACAAATGATGAGATAATAAACTATCCAATCATCATGTGAGATAATCATTTCTATTCTCTCTAGGCTCAAGAATAGCACTCTTAAGTTATGTTTGGGAGTTTTGAAGGGATGGAATGGAATGGAACATAATTGAATAGAAAGAAAAGAGAAAGAAAAGAATGGAAGGGAAGTTATCTTTTCATTGTTGGGATATTTAAATAAAAAAAGGATGGAAACTACCAATGTATTCTATTCCATTGGTTCCACCCTAATTTGGGAGGAAATAAAATTTGGAGATTTGGATGGAAAGGAATGGAAGAGTTCTCTTTCCATTCCATTCATTCCCTTTACTAAAAAAACTTCTAAACAATAGAAAACTATTTTAACCGGTTTCATTCCATTCCTTTCCATCATATTCTATCTATCCAAACAATCCATTAAAAGATTAGGGTTTCTGCCTCTTTTGTGGAAGAACCATAAAATGCATTAGAATTACATACGCATTTTCTTTTCTTGAATAAAATTTCATATTAATCTTTTTTTTTTTTTTGAACTCTAAGAGAATTTAGGACAACTAAATCTATTCATTTAGAACTTTTAATTTTTTTATTATTTATATATAATAATAGATAAATAAACAAATATACATGTTTTATATAGAATTTATTTTTTTATTTTACATATAATAAAAAGCTCAAAAAATAGAAAAATATAAAAAATAAAATATTTGATTTTATAGAATTCAATATTTTAAAAATAATGTATTTTTTTATGTAAAATTATTTTTTTAAAAAATAATTTCATGAATTATGAGGGCCTTCATCCTTCTTTTGAAGGTACATAGTCCTTACTTTTATAGTTAAGCCTATTTTTATAAATATTTTTATTTCTTTAATAAATGTATTTTTTTAAAAATAAGTCTTTCTCTCAAATCCTACTATAGCCACTTAGTAAGTCTACTTTCTACTTTTGACAGAGTAATAACTAAATACCACTGGAATATTTAAAAAATAATTTTATTTTTTTTTATCTTTTACAGTTTGACATTATATATTTTAAAGATTAATAAAATATTTTTTTACCATATTATATTGTAAAATTATTTTCTTAATAATCGTTTTATTTAACAAGTGTCTTGGAAGTGTTTAGCACCTTCCCCGTATGCAATTTGATTCTCAAATCATTTTCTATAGTAAATGATCTGTTTTAGTTGATTTTTTTTTTTCTGATTTTTCATTTAAAAGAGTTAATGATGACTCCTATTTATATGTTAAAATAGTTGTCATTCGTATTATGCGTCTTCCCAACACGTTATGACGTATTGGGATTGATTCTCAGGCCAAGCATAGAAAAATTTATATAATATCAGCTGGCTGAAATGACCTACCAAACACAGCCATGACTTACACTTGAAAATTAACATCCACCCAAGGGATAAAAAGGATTGCTTTAATTTAATATAATCATGAAAGTGAGAAGTGTATGATATAAAATAATCATGAAAGTGAGATGTGTATGATGTGGATTAGTAGTAACAATTTATACTTAATGTAGTTTATTTCGTGAAATCACTTTAATTAAAAATATGATTTTCAGATATGACATATTATTATATTTAATCCAATTAATTGTATATAGATTTATCTATTTGTGCTCAATAATCTAGTCAAATTTTTATAAATATCCTTGTTAGATGATGAATGGCTCAATTGATTGATGACAAACAAATTCAAAAATTGATAGGTCAATAGTGATATATAGTGATTAATAATAATATACGATGATTTGAAATAACAATAGTGATGAAATATTAGTAAAAGTGTGGGAAAAATAATCTTTGACTTAACTAAAATGTTGCAATGTCATGGAACTAAAAATACATCTTAAGAATATATTGGGTTAAAATTATTTCTAAAAATATAAATATTTTTCAATAATTTTTATTAATTTTGTTCTAAATATTAAATGTTAAATTCCCATAAAATATTCCTCAAAATATAAGATTATGGAATCAAGCACATATGGACTTCATCGTTGGGCCTTAGGAATCTGTTTTATATATAATTATTAGATATGCTTAGGCCTAGACACCCAAAACAAAGAAAACTACCGAGAAATAGTATGAGGTGTTAGGTGCCCCTTCCTATCTGCATCAATTATCTTCTACAACTCGTCGGGAATGGTATGTAATAACTGCATCCCTAACTCTTAATTTTTGTTAAATCTAGAGAGCTAATTGTAGGGTATATGAAAGATACCATCTTAGTGGATATACATAAAATACCCTTTAATACAAGAAGGAGAATTTAAGAAAGAAAAA
>JANHAO010012492.1:0-16352 GCA_026873985.1 Saraca asoca | reverse complement strand
CAGTAGTCATATTCAAAATGTTTACATAATTTACAAAAGAGTACAAGAGTTTAAAAGATTGTCCTGATAGTAGGAGATTGCTCTTACTTAGTGTCCCGTCGGGATGGCTCAAGTTGCTGCCTAGAAGGCTACACAACGTAGTCATGCAAATGACCTCTTTTGATGAGATCCTCTATAGCATCTCTCAGTGCCCAGCACTCTGAGGTGACGTGCCTGAACTCATTGTGGAATGCACAGAATTTTCCTCGATTAAGTCTGGACTTACTGGGAGTCTTCAAGGGTGGAGGCTTTCTGAAGTCCTCTTTGTCCCTTTCCATTACAAAGATCTTGTCCTGAGTGTCTAACAAGATGCTATAGGTGCTATGACGACTTGGAAATAGGGGTCACTTGTCCTTGCTCTTCTTAGTGAGCTGGCACTTGGGACTGTCATTCTCGTTCACGATTACTCCTCTTCTTGCTCTGAGCCGAGCCACTCGTTTTGGTTTTTTATGGTCTGAAAGTCTCTTCCCATCTAACTTGTTTCGTGACCTGCTTTTAGAACTCACCTAAGTTTCCAACTGGGGATTTGTACAAACTCTTGAATAGCTTCCTATCTCTATGGAGTCCCACTGAAATGACAGTCAAAATAATCTCATCCAAAGGCTTCTCAACTTTGTTGACCTCGCGCCTGAAGTAGGTGATGTAGTCTTTCAGCATTTCCTATTTACCCTCAAAGGCTGTGGCGAGATAGCATAGGGGCACGAGCTACTGCTATAGCGCTCGATATTGATCAACAAACTTTTCCTGGCATTCATCCCAACTGCTAATACTGTGAGCTGGGAGGTTCCTGAACCACACTCGATGAACTTCACCTAAAGTAGCGAGGAAGACACGGCTCCGGACTAAAGGGTTACAAGCTTGTAAATCCATCTGGATGTTGGACAAGTCCAGATGGTTGTGTAGGTCACTGTCTCTGTCAAATAGCAGAATGGCTGAAACTTTGAGCTTGCACAGAAGGGGTTCTTCCATGATCTCTCTAGAAAATGGGATTTGCTCCCCAAAGCGACCTTGGTCATTTTGACTCTGAGGGTGCTCTTCCATATGCTTGACCCTCTGAAGGAGGTCTTCCACTAAAACTTTTAAGCCCCTCAGTCCTTGGCTAGAGACTTGGTGGTTTGATTCACTGTTTTGGCCATGTGGATGGCGATGCGAAGTCTGCTCCTGGTTAGCTTCACCGAAGCGTTCAACCTCGAGTACAGTGGTCTCAACCCGTCCTTGCACATTCTAAGCTTGCACTTACGCTAACATCATGACCATTTTAGCCAGCTTTCCTACTATGTGCTTAAGTTTCTCCTAACATTGGAGCCAAGTTTGCGGTCCATCAATGCCATTGGCAGTGAGAATAGGTTACGCTGAGCTGGCTGGAGGGATGCTAGTAGCTGCTCTAATGACGGGAGTAGTGGATGAATCCGTCATTGAGACATAGCCATCCGGAGGATGGGGCTACGCATTTGAGGCTCTAGTGGCTCTTTCCTTAGCCATTGCAGCAAGAAGCGAATCAGAACAGGCGAGATCCCCATAGAAGGCACCAAAAATGTTGACGGTGAAATGTGGTTCATACAGAAAGCCCAAACTTCAGCCAACGAAGAGGGATTCTTATGGGATCTCTGCCCTTTTCCGGTTCAAACACAGCAAAACAACAAGATAAACAAAAAAGAAGGGAAGAGCAGAGAAGGAGACAAAAGATTGAACGTAGTCTGGTTAAATCCGGGTATCACCGGACCCTATGTCTATGATAGCATGATATTGAAATGGTTTTTTTATAGAGTTACAACACTCAAATTTCCCTCTCTATTTTGACAGAGTTTTTGCTAGTTTTTCTCGGATCCTCTCTATAGAAGGCTCCTTCCTCATATTTATAGAGGAGAGGGGGTTACAATGGTAATTACATATGTAGTAAATCTATTACATCAACATTTAATGTACAAGACAAAATATACAAACTAAATATCCTTTTTCAGCTACTACAGATTTGTCTTCCACAAGTGGCCCTATTTGTCCATTAGAGCAAGGCAAGACTTGGTCTTCTATCTGGCCAGCTACGCATTGCTACTCGCACTTTACTGATCGAATCGCACAGTCCGGGGTCATGCAGATCATCAAGAAAGAGATGTCAAACTTGTTCTATCGAGCTCGAGTTCGAGCCAAGGCATCACACTCATAACGCAGATTGAAGGTGTAATGATCTAAACAATTCTTCTAACTGGTCCTTTTGTCGCTCTTGGGCTTTTCACACGTCCATCCAAGACGAACTAATTTTTACATATAACAAAAGGTTAGTTGAGAACCCTAAATGCCAACCGCTCAACTAACACATGACAAAGGGCGTAATCAGGCTTACATGAACAATGTAACACCAACTATCATCTAGCAAGATTCTCATTGGCATTACCAATACATTGTAGATACATAGTAGTGCCCATTCACTTAAGAGCATAGTAAATGGCACATTTAGCACCTATAAATACTAGCAGGTATCTCTCTTCTAGACCATCTTTTATACACTTAGTGAAACTTTACTTAGATATTAACTTAAGTATCAGAGCGTACTCGGCAGACTACTTTCGTCATGCGCTACTAACTTTCTTGTGCTTTCAGGTCACCATTCTGTTAGTTTCTTCACCATTGGTCAGCATCACATCTGAAGGAGTTTCACCCTATTTATCTATCCAAGTGTGGCTCAAATCTAGGCTAGCATGTTGGCCAAGAGTTGGTGACATGCAAGGCATGATTTTGGCTAAAAAGCTACCAACCCATGACAATTGGTATCGGAGCTCGGTTGTGCTAGAGAGAGCAAATTAGGTAACCCATGATTGGGATTTGGCTTGTTGAAAATATATAAGGATTGCAAGTGAAGTGGACACTTGTCGAAATAGGAAAAAGATGCTGCTAAGGACTTGACCAAGAAGGTTGCAAGAAGTTAGAGCAACTCGAAGGCTAGTGTGTGAGATGCTATATTCAAGGGAATGATAACGATGCATCAAATGCAAGCATGTGTAGAAGTTGGTGGACTTGTTATGCAACACGGAACATTAATTATGCATTCATTCATAGTATCATATGAACGAATGCAAAATCACTTGGGAGAATGGCAATCCCTGTCTTTAAAATATTGTGTCCGTATGAAATTGTATGTTAGAACCCTTTTAAACTAAGAGAAAAGCCCCCATGTCAACTCAAAAAAAAAGTATGTTTATTTATGCCTTAGGGGCTTAGTTTAGAATGCTCTTTAGGAGGCACATCCGGTGACCCTAGGTGAGTACTGTGGCACAAGTTAGGAATTACAATATGGTGGCTTAGAGACTCTTCCTATACACTTTAAATGATATAATGAGGCATATATTAATTAAATGGAATTATCATTCTCCTTATTTAAAATGTCCCTTCTTGATATATACTAGAGACTTCTTGTATAGCACGTTCTTTGAGACTCGGTATACTTTAATATTTCAACTACACACTCATATTTACTTACATACATGTTGCACATAATATTTTGGTTATATGGATGACAAATTCCTTAATGCCCATTTATCTATCTAAATGTGGCTCGAATTTATTAGAAAACTGACATGTTAGCCAAAAATTGATGACATGCATTGTACAATTTCGATTAGAGAATTACCGACCCTTAACAATTTGGAAGATTCAAAATAAACAAAAAAAAAAAAAAAAACCTTGAGAATAGAAAAATTTTGGTTAATAAGTAAATCACCATTAATGGTAACCAAAAACAATTCCTTAATTGAACTTTCTATAGATTGCACCCATATCATAAAAAAAACACCCACATTTCGCAAAGGTTTGGTTACTCCTTTGTTGTCAACTCCATCCGATATAATATAACTGATTGCACCTTTACCAAATTTATTATTTAAATAAGGAACGCAAAATCTATTAAAGAGATAAAATCTACGAAAAAATCAATAGAAAATTTAAAAAGTATTGAATAGAGATCCAGGAACAAAATTGATAAAAATATATGCAGAGAAAATCTGCAAAAAGAAATGAATATAAAACTTGAAATGTATTGAAGAGAAATGTAAGAATAGAATCGGTAAAAATGTTATAGAAGAAAAATGGTGTTCAGATAACCATTCAAGCATATATAATATTAGGAAAAAAGGGGAATAAAAAGAAATTCTGAACATTGTGAGCTACCTTTTTCTCCTCAATTGCTCTCCAAATTCTACATTCTATAAAACAACAAAATATATATATATATATATATATTGTATTTGATTTTAGGTTTACAAGAAGCACAGACATAAAGCAGAAAAACTGAAAGAATAGTATTAATTAGTATCCCATTAGTATATATATCTTTTAGTTATTGACGAGGGATAGTCTAAAGCTTCTTCGCTTCCATGGTCAAAAAGCTTTGTAATTGTTGCTGAATTTTGAAGGATAATTACTATTGGATTTTTAAGGGTAAACACATGAGAATTGAGAAAGAGAGAGTAGTTGATACTTCCATTGCTGTTTAATTTACAAAGAGAATTGCTGGCATTGATTGATGTCTATTTCTTTGCTTTCTCCCAAATTTAAAAATTCAATTGGGATGATATGAAAAATTAGGAGGTAAAAATGCATGTTCATACATAGTTTTTTGATTGATATTAGAAACATTTAATTATCAAATTCTTTTGTTAGGTGTACATTTCTTCAAACCGACCACTAATATTATCAAATATAGAGGGAAAAAAGATCATGGAATTGATGAAAAGTACATACTTTACGCTTCCTTAAAAGATGAAACTCTGTACTTGAGGGTTTTGTCAAATTGCAAAGTAGATTCTCTCTTAAAAGTGATCTCTGGTTCTTACCTCGCTTCTCTCTAAATCCAATCCAATGAATAAGATTTATATATAATCCTAGTTCTACATTTATGTTTAATGTTGTCTTTTATACTTACACATGTAATACGTGTAAAAGTGTAGTTAAGAACGTAATTAAAACGCAACTGCAATTGCGATTATGGAACATGCAAAGCCATCACAAGACTTTATTTACCTTTAGGCCAAATGGGTACCCAGATCCTTGTCTGAGCATCGAAAATATAACATTTAACAACTTCACAGCAGCATCTGAACAATTTCAGTGACTACAACAGCTGTGAGCTGCAGTTCTGGAATACTGAAGAGAAGAAGATGAGAGTTGAAAGCTAACGTGTCTATCAGCGAATGGAGAGAATGGCATAAGAGGAAAAGGCAGACAAGATATGTTACTACCTGACCAGATTCAGATAACCTTTTAAGCATCAATTCTAACTTTAATAAATACATACTGGTGCAACTGCAAAGCTCTTTTAGGTATTCCAATTCCAAGGTTGTCTATGATTGCACGTCGGCAAAGATTCACGGCCGTAAGCAAGACTTTTTGTTTTATCGTTTTGGTGTTAAAACCGGATGCATTGAACTCGAAAGAACTATGAACCAAGAAGTGCTTGAGATCCAGCACCGTGGTCCCAAAGCCAAAACAGAATTCAGAGAGGACTCAAAAGTCAGGATGATAATAATAAAAATGAGCTTATGTTACCAATTGTTTTTCATCTTGTGGCAAAATAACTCAAGTCAATTAAAATGCACATAGGATATATCACAGACTTATTTGTGGTTTATACTTCAACATAATAATTTAAAAGTGTTAGTCAGGAGGAGATCCTTCTTTCTTCTGGTGTTTGGCTAGAAGTTATGACTTGGATTCTTAACATATTCAAAAAAAAAAAAAAAAAAAAGCTACTTCAGATTTTGATTTTCAAAACCTGTAAAATAAGAAAAGGTCGGAATTAAAATTAAAATAAGAAAATGCTACTTCCAGATTTCGATTTTCAGAATCTGTAAAATAATAATAATGAGCTTTTGTTACCTGTTGTTTTCATCTTGCGGCAAAGTAACTCAAGTCAATTAAAATGCATAAAGGATATATATGTTCATTTCAGAGACCCATTTGTGGTTTATACTTCAACATAATAATTTAAAAGTTTTAGTCAAGAGGAGATCCTTGGTTCTTCTGGTGTTTGGCTAGGAGTTATAACTAATAACTTGGATTCTTAATATATCCAGAGAAAAAAAAAAAAACTAGTTGCAGATTTCGATGAAGTTAAAATTTCGGAAAATACTTGAATGGATGGTTGAGTCAGTAGTCTTGTTCAGAAAGAACTACAGAATATGAATCAAAATCCCTCTTTTAAGTATATATCTTTATTTATATAGAGGTGATAAACATGCAGATAGAAAACTTGATTACTGACCTTTAACTATGACTGTTTTGACTTTTATTAAACAGTTAGAATTATATCATATGTAGAAACTTATATCAAGGGGATACACATAATTAGATATTTGAATAATATCGGCCCTAACTTAAAATTTCTTTAAATTAATAATATGAAAAAATCGAAATAGTAATAGAAATACCTATCAAAAAAAGTAAAGGCTCAAATATTACTAGCATGTCTAAATACTCTTAACCTTGAAGTCAATGAGAGAATATAGTTTATAAATGGACAAAGCAAGATGAGAATTACCCATGATCTTAGGTCAAGTTAGACGGCTCTCTTGCCTCCAAGCTATAAAGCTTAAGTTGTCCTCACTGAGCTAGCCTCCCCTCTTTCGTTAATGACCTTTATTTATGGTTAAAATAAACTAAAAATTGCTTTCTAGAGACTACTCATTTCTCTACCGCTATTTCTAGTGACTTTTTGTTAATTACTATTCTAGCCATATAATATATAAGCCGTCAAGTATCTTTCAACAAAATTGCAGGATGATGTTGAATCACATAAACTTCATGTATGACTCTCTCAATATAGAGAATTTGATAGAAATGAACACTAATACTGTATTTGGAATCAATTTTTATAAAATTTAATTTATTTAAGTAGAAATGATATTAATTTATTTATAAATGAATTTTTGTATTTAAAACATATAGGAAAATGTATAGAGTTTAATTAAAAGGTAGATCTTGATAGTATCATAAAAAATAAAATGTTAAAATAAGAATTAAGTTATGATTTATTAGTATAATATATTTTATGTGAAACGAAATGAATTATAATAAAATTCTTGATAAGTTTTATAATAACATATGTAATTAAAATAATAATTATAAATAAAATGAAAAGAGTTCTCTCTTGACTTAAAGTGCAAGTTAAGAAAAAAAAACCTTTGAAAAAGAGATAAAATCTTGCCGGAGGGCAAGATTCATTATAAAAAAACTGTAATATCTTTCTTGTGTCTCACCTCATACTCAAAAAAGTTTAATCTTACTGTAGTTTTATGTTTTGATAAATCAAAATTTGTAAATCATGAATGAATTGAATGTTAAATAACAATTTAGTTTTTAAATTACAAAAAGAGAATAGTATTAAAATTTTCAATAGTATTTTTTTTTTTTTTTTGACAATCTCTAACATTCGCAATCACTTTATATCATGATGACCTTGCCCACTGGATTTGGCAATGCCATGAAGTCGAAATGAGATAGAAATCGTGTCTTATATACTTTAACATACAATATGTTGATATCTGCATCGAATTGAATATGAGATTTAGAAGGCCAGGTTCTATTTTTCGTCTCTCTAAATTACATTCCATCCTAACCCCGTTTCCATGTTTACCTTAGCATGCACATCAATAAAACGAATTAGTGATTCTATTATATATCAAAACCACTAAAATTTAATATTCACGAGAACTATATAAATATAACATACATATATATGACTGTATATAGTCGCTTGCTGAACACAAGTGGTTAATTGGCTGAGAGTAAATCTAGAAAGTTTAAATTTTTAAAAAATTAAGTGTTTTTATAAGTGAATAACATATTTTTAAATCTCAAAATAAATAAATTAAAATTTTTCAAAGTAAAATTGATTTATTATATATAAAAACACACAATTTCTTAAGAGATAATTGAAGAATCTATTAAATAAAAGTAAAGGAAAGAATGAGAATGGAGGCACCTTAGCATTCCCATTAGATCTATTATGGAGGCTTAGGAATTCCACAACTTCCATCTTCTAAATATGGAAAAAGGAAAATGCTGGCATTCGCCAAAATTGGAAATTAGAGCTTTCTCGACCAACCAAAACATTGGATTAATTAATATTGAAATGGTAGCCGAAATTAATAAAATGATAAAGGATATATTCCACTCTTAATCCTCGCCAAAAAATATGGACTAGTGACTGATTAAATTAATTATAAATGAAACTATGCACCAAGAATTTGCTAACTTTTTTTAAGTACAGACATAGATAATGTATGTGCATGCACAAACGTCAACGCCTCTTTCCCAGCAAAAAGAATAAAAATGGAAATATTAGAAGATTAAATTTGATGTGGAGGAGCAAGAAGAAGAGAACAAGTTCTACTTAAAGAAACTCCACCTTCTTCCTTTTTCCATTCTAACTTAAATGTTTTAAATGTGACAGTCTGCAGTTTTATTCTGAAATGACAATTCATAGGCATTGCCCTAAGATCACTTATGGTGATGTTCCTTCATGCCCTCCCAGCCGCTCTTCAAGATGCTCCAAAAACATAGACTCTAAAGCAAAAAGATATGCACATACACAGAAATAGGAAAATCCAAATTTTGAAGAGGAAATTAAGGAAAGGTTCTCTACCCATGGCATTCCACCATTTTTCTCCATGGTTTACCTTGTATACTAAAATCAATGGTTTCCCTTTACCAGTTTGTGAATGTTCCAGAAAATTTCCTAAAGTTTTTTCTTCATATGCTTTTAGTTTTATAAAAAAAAAAAAAAAAAGTTCTCTTCTTCTTTGAGTGGTTGAATTTTATCTCTCCAACTTTTGAAATTTGGAATCAAAGTCTTAAACTATATAAAACCTTAGAATTAACATTTATCATCCACTTAATTATCCTTTTTATTAAGATTCTATTGGTTCATTTTTTTGAAAGAAATTTTCATTTGCTTATATATAAGTAAAGGATTTTTTTTGTCAATTATATACCTTATTATTAACAAAATAATCATAGTATCATGGTAATAGGGGAAAATAACATTTTTAAAATAGTAGATATTATTTTCTGACACACTTGCCACTTATAATATTGAACAAATAGAACATTTTCTGTTATCTTGATATTTTATAATTATAAATATAAACAAATGAAATTATTCCTATAGAAGATGAACAAATGGAGTCTAAGTTACATGATTTTTCATAAATTATTTAAGTAAGAATCATGATATTATTGTATTTTGACTTATTATATCATTATTTTGCACATAATTGTAAACTTATTTTTATATATTTAATTAAAATTCTATATAACCAATTTAATCTATATTAATTATATAACATAAAAATTATATAAAAAATAGTTTCGTATACCAATATACAATAATAATGTGATTTGTATTTAAAAAAATTTTAAAAATCACATAATTTGATAAAAGTGACTAATTAAATAGATTATGAGTGTTAATTCTAATGTTATGTATAATTTGAGATTCTAATTCTAAGTTTTTAATGTTGAAGAGGCAAAACGAACCACCTAAAATTGAAGGTTTTTTTTTTGCATTTTTGCAAAAAAACAATATTAATTATACTTAATCTTATGTTTAAACTATAATCAGTTCATAACTACAACTTTAACTATTAAGTTTTATTTCTTTCAATGATGTTGTTAATTAGTATATATTGGATAAAATTGCAATAAGTTAAATCAATAACTAAGTGATGCTAATTAAATCAGATTGTGATATTTATATAAAAATATTAATTTTAAAAAAAATGAGTGGAAATATTGTTGCTGTTTAATTTCAAAAAAAATAATAATAATAAGGTGGGGAGGCTTGGCAACTTGCACAAGAAGGATCCACATGTAGGATTATAAATTAACGATGCTTTTGTGACCTGATTTATGAAGAAAATAAAAAGGCCTTTATTGGAAGAAAATAATTCATTGGTTAGGAGTACAGCCAATGAAGAACTAATTCTGGGGGACCCCTTGTGTGTTTGAGGGGAGAGAGAGAGGAGAGGGGAAGTATTTGTCGCATAAGATGAATACTGATATGATTGCGGCAGAATTAATATAAACAACCCAGAGAAACATTAATTATTGAAATATGCCAGTGAGAGTATATGCGGAATGGTGGATATATAATTATGTTTTTTTTATAATAATAATATTGACAAGTTATTTAATACCACATCTTTATATTTTAATTCGGAATATTGAAAAAGAAAAAACTTAAATCAATATTAAATGTCAGCCGATGAAAATATAATTATATTATTCTTTAATCTTTTGTTATTTTTTATTTTTCTAAATCTATTTTTCTGCAATAATATTATACTCATTCTCTTTTATAAATTATCATAACAAAATTTTATTTGAGCTGTAACTATGAATTGGTGAGTTTACTTATCTAGATTCTCACAACACTTAATATATAAATTTTAAAATTTTATTACTTTTCTATCTAATCTTGCTTGCAAATTACATTAAAACACTATAAATAGGGGGCTCAGACTTCCACTTCACAGCAGGAATCCTCATTGAGTTGTGTTGTCCATAATTACCAACTCAGACAGTCTTCTTGTTCTCGTTCTTCTCTTTGTCCATCTTAATTATAATGGCAAGAATGTCATCAGAGCCTCTGATTGTTGGGGGAGTGATAGGAGATGTTTTGGATTCTTTCACAACAAGCATCAAAATGGCTGTGACTTACAACAACAAGCAAGTCTTCAATGGGCATGAGCTCTTCCCTTCCACAGTCACCACCAAGCCTAGGGTTGAGATTGAAGGAGCTGATATGAGGTCTTTCTTCACACTGGTATTGTGAAAAACCCTTTATCTCTTGCACTTCTTCTCTCCCATTTCTTCCTAATTTCTTTCTTTGTTTATTGGTTTTAATCTTCCAACCTTTTGTATTTTGTTTCATTTATAATATAATATTATCATACCTACTGAGTATGCCTCTATTATTGAAATGGTCTTTACAAGATTTGGATCATTGGAACGAAATGTCTCCTTTTGGTATTGCAGGTCATGACAGATCCAGATGTTCCTGGCCCTAGTGATCCTTATCTGAGAGAGCACCTGCACTGGTAATTACTACTTAACTAGTTATTTTCTTTGATCATCCTTTTAAACTTGAGTTACAGTGAGCAGTCTCACCAGACAGCCAATATATTGGTACACACAGCAATTTATGCACTATAAGTTACAATATATGTATTGCTTTCATCATACAAACTCATAACAAGAAGGAATTCTAAGGCTTCTAATGATTGATTTCAGTATAAAGTTAATGGATATAGATTATAGATATATAACATAAGTGATTAAGCATGACTTGAAAAACAAACCAAGCTGTGGAAGAGAAAGAGAAAAAGAAACAGATCATGTCGAGAACTTGAGAAGGAAAACTAACTGTTCAAACTTGAAAGCTAACTAATTTGGTTAAACTAACAATGTCATTTTTTTTCCAGGATAGTGACAGACATTCCAGGAACAACAGATGCCACATTTGGTAGGTTCCAATAACTAATTGATCCCAAAGTCTGAACATATTTTTAAATATATACCTCATATACTGCATGAAATCAACTATAAAACGACATGTCTTAAGTATACTCGAATATTATCTGTTAGTTGATCTACATGTAAGATTGTAACAGGCTTCAAGTAATATATGATATATGATGCGTATTCAAAATTATTTTCAAAGCCTGAGATATATAAAATAGAGACTGTCAGGTCTTTTCTTTTCTGATGATCTTGTTTTGTTGTCGGTGGGTTTCTAAATTACTATAACAATATATGATAGGGAAAGAGCTGGTGAGCTATGAGATGCCAAAGCCAAACATAGGAATCCACAGGTTTGTGTTTGTGCTGTTCAAGCAAAAACGCAGGCAATGTGTGAGCCCTCCTTCTTCAAGGGATCATTTCAACACACGCAATTTCGCAGCAGAGAACGATCTTGGCCTCCCCGTTGCTGCTGTCTACTTCAATGCTCAGAGGGAAACGGCCGCTAGACGCCGTTAATTAACGATAGCAAGCTAGTGAAATATTTAATTAAACAATATTGTATTTGTATGAAATAAAGTGGTCATCTTCTCTGATGTAGGAAGTGTGGGAGTTTCAGTCATCAGTCTCAAAAATCCTCAAATAACTGGCAGAAAGATGTGATTTCTGCTCTTGTTTACTTTACTTCAGATGCTGTACTGTACTAGTTTACTGTATATATGTTATGGTTAATGGTTATAATATTATATATATATATATATATATATATATATTGAAATCATCTTTTAGAACAAACAAGTATGGCACATCATGCTACTTTCGTTTTAGTTTAGGGTTTGGCTTTCAATTATTTTCATTGTTTGCGTACCAGAATTTCTTTCTATCTGAATAGTATTGGACAAAGGAGTCTTATCCTATTAGATAGAACTCGTTCATATCTTATACGAAACCATTTTATTGATTAAATTATGGCTACTTCTAATCCATTGTTTAACAGCCTTTACTCTACTTTTATCCCTCGTATTAAATCAAAAAAAAAAAAAAAAACCCTGGGATGTAAATTTCAGAAATTTAAATGAAATTGGATTGATAATGTTTCCATTATTAGAAATACTGGTAAAATAATTTTCAGTTAAATTAAAATTTTAGTTCCCATACTTTATTTTAATTTATAATTTCATTCTTATACTTTTTTCTTGTAATTAAATTTTTAGACTTTATTTTTATTTGTAATTACATTCCTACACTCATTAATTTGAAGATTTCTATCGGTAATTGTCTAATATAATAAACGTTTTTCCATTTATGCAGTTACATCGTGACATATGAATGAAGAAGGTAAAATCTTAGTCACAAAAATTATTAAGAGAATCAAGAATCATAATTTCAATCATGCATATTTTCAATTTTAGTGAATTCAATCCCATTGCACTTTTCTATATATTAATTTAAAACTGTAACAATTTGTCATTCTAATCAATTGTTCTTTATTGTTATGTCACTAAACAATTGTATAAGTTCACAAATATTAATCATATTAAATAATTGTAAACAAAAATATCCAAATTAATAAATGTATGAAACTTATAAATGAAATTAAACTTCAAAAACTTAATTACAAAGAAAAATAATATGATGACAAAATTATAAATTAGAACAAAGTATAAGAAGCTGAAAGCGATTTTATTATCCGTGAAACTATGCATGTATCCATTATCTTTCCTCCTTCAAGCTTCAGATGGTTTTCAGTCATATGGGTGTGATATACTATAGATTACCACATTGGCATACATGCTTAATAATTGTAGCTTTCAGTTTTCTGGTTTTCATGATTACATAATTAAATTACGTTTTTTTTTTTCATTAATGTTCCTACGTATCTTCTTGGAAGAGACAATAAAATAGCTGATATAGATTTATAATCATGAGATAGGGCATTATGCAATCTTCACAAATCCAGGTGTGTATATACAAAAGATTATGTCTAACGAAGTGCATTTCATACTTATAAATGGATATTATACATTTAAGTACGGATAATTGTATAATACTGCCGTATGTAGTGATGGTAGGCCATTAATAGCGTATTATGGAGTTTGATAGAGTATAACATAGTTTTCTGATTAAGAAAGATAAATCAATCTACAATACATCAATCCAATTCGACTATATTTAAATAAATAAAGGTTGATATAGTTGATCGGTCTTTGTCCCATTTCCAAAATATTTCATCATATGTTCACTTAATACAAGTCAATCATTTGATATGAGACTGATCAACTAATATTAGTCAAATGATATACAATTACGGTTGGTCATCAAGTCATTCATGTCAATTCTATATATAAATTAAGTTATATATCTTTTATAAACACTTTACTTTTTCACTCTCATTTTTATACTCTCTCTAATAAAATTACTATCTTAATCATTTTAAAGTTTGTACATGATCACATTAGTTTGTACATCACTTCTATATATAAATTAAGGTCTATATTTTTTATAAACACTTCACTTTTTCACTCTCATTTTTACACTCTTTTTAATGAGATTATTAACTTAATCGTTGGAGTACTCTTTAAAGTTTTAACTTCGATCACTTATATTTTCATTTTACACCTTTTAAAAATCAGCATTTGTCAAAATATAACTTTGTTCAAAACATCTATGGAAGATTGACAAGAAACTTCCAAAATCTCAATTTGATTAATGTAATGTGTGTGCTATACGTTATATATAACTCGACGTACATATATGTGAAAAAATTTTGTTACTGTCCCACGATTGAGATCTCTTCTCTTCCAAATCATTCCTCTTTAATCTTCTAAATTTAGGACTAAAATATATAATTTTCAGATTTACTACTTGAGAAGTGCAAGCTAGAGAAATATATGAAACTTTACCATTGAATGAATGACTTTTACTCTATAATAGCACTTTTCATATAGAAGGTCATTCTTTTTGTCATTTTATACATAGGCTTTTGTGTATGGTATTTTAATACATAAAATTATGTAACATTTTGCTTTAAGAAAATTTATACATATTGACGTATGAATTCAATCAACCCAAGTTCAGAATTTTAAACTGCAAATTGATAGTATGAAAGGGGGGAGAGAAAGAGAGAATAGAGAGACACCAGGAATTTTTAATGTGATTTAGTTGAATGTAATGCCTACGTCCATGATTATGATATTTTTTCTGTCTATTTTTACAAAGTTTTTATATTTATTTTTTGCATGATCACTCTTTATTTTTCAGAGCATTCATTTCTCTTCGTCTAAGTGGATTCTATCCTCTCTATTCCTCAAAGTCTCTCTCTCTTTTTCTGTACAATGATTTCAATCCCTATTTATAGTTATTAGGGTATACAATCTTAACTTAATTCAAAAAAGGAAAGAATAATTAATTAATTACAAATTGATTTCTATAAGTTGATTCATGTAAATTATAGTCTCACATCGAGTTTAATCACAACAAACGTGCTTCGATCTGTGGACTAAATTTAATGACCTTAGACTGCTGCTTTGATCCTTGATCAACGATTTGAGCTCATATTTAGTAACCTGATACCTTATTTCAATGACTTCAATCCCAATTGAGCTGAGTCTTTATTAGCTAAGTCTGTTTATTGAATTTTTATCAACCTATTTGTATGATTTTAAAAATACTTATAACAATACACAAATTTGAATACGAATGATTTATTCTTTATTTAATCTAACGAGATGAATCAAACAAGATTCCTCACTTTTAAATTAAAAAAATAACATTATTTTTAACAATTGTATACACATTATTTGATGTGATGACCTTATATATATTCTATGTGCCGACATGTGCCAACAAATTATAATGACATGACAGCCATGCATATTTCATCTCATAATCACTGGAAAAAAATGGAAATGAAGTTCTCGAAATCTAAAACTGTACCCTTTCCCTGGCCGTATAACACATATTCTGCACTTTCACACAACATATTGGCACCCATTCTTTTCTCACTCACAACACAAGCAAAGCATGCTTGTATATTAGCACCACTCTGTTGATTATACTAGTGTGGACTCTCACACCTATATGGTTTGAGCCAGACATGAATAGTGGTCATTAATGGTCAGATATTGGTTCAGTTGGAGACAACGACCTCCCTAGTTTGCACTTTCTTAGTACAATCAGAGACTTCTAAAGTTTCTAACGTCGTTTACAAAAAAACATGCGAACGTGATTTGATGGGAATCTGGGATGATACGGATCCTCCTAAAATTTGAATACTAGCTTGCGATAGCTGAACTGGGCTGCACCAAAAAACTAGTCTAGCGACTAGAGTACAGCAAGTGCGTGACGGCCACAACATGACCAGTAACTAATTTGGTTCCTTTCCTCTTTGTGTAAAGGTTAAGAGTTTAGTATGAAGAAATATTTGACGCTTGATAATGAGCGTGTTTAGTAAATCATTTAAGCTAGTTTATAATTTATTTTATGAGTTTATAAGCTTGTCTGATAAAAATAAAAGTATTTGATGAAGAGGACTTATAACTTATATTCTATTAACTTATAGATTCTTCCGAAACGCTATCTGCAATAGCATTTGAAGGGAGCTTATAACTTCTCAAAATTTTTTATCTTTTTTGCCTTTCAATAATGCTCCTCTGTGCTGTGAAATAAGGCTGTCTTGCGGCCCAAGCTTTTTCTGAATGCTTGGGTGCGCAGGGGATTTTTTTTTATAAAAATAAATATTATTTTAATTATTTTTTAATTTTTAAAAGAATATTATTTTATATTAATAATTATAAAATAAT